>JAJLTH010000026.1:0-138500 GCA_030568035.1 Tetrapisispora nanseiensis | reverse complement strand
TTTTTTTTTTTTTTTTTTTTTTTTTTTTTTTTTTTGATTGCTAAAACTTAAACGAGTTGAAAAATTTTACTCGTTACGAAATTGAATAAAATTATAAATGTTGCGATGAGGGCCAGCGGAATTGAATATGTTCTTTGTTAAATGTTTATATATAAATATATCATTTGATAATGAATCTTATGAAATATATATTTTAAATCTTTAACTTGAAATATAGTTCAATGTATAACAAATTTTAGTATTATCTTAGTGTTTTTTTTATATTTTGAGATATCGTTCACCGTTTGAAAAAGACGTCATACAAGCGAACCTAAATATATATATTATCTACCATCATGTCTACCAATTTTGAAAAACATTTCCAAGAAACTGTCGAAGGTTCCACCATGGAACAATTAAGAGATATCTTAATTGACAAATCCGGCAACACTGAACTAGCTAACAGATTCAGAGCTTTATTCAATTTGAAGACCATCGCTGAAGAATTTCAAGCTAAACCAGAAGCCTCTAAGGTTGCTGTTAACTACATTGCTGAATGTTTCCGTGATAATAGTGAATTGTTAAAGCACGAAGTTGCTTATGTTTTAGGACAAACAAAAAACATGGATGCTTGTCCAGTCTTAAGAGAAGTTACCATTGACCAAAACCAACAATGTATGGTTAGACATGAAGCTGCCGAGGCTTTAGGTGCTCTAGGTGACATTGATTCTTTGGAACTATTAGAAAAAGCTGCCATCGAAGATCCATCTTTAGAAGTTAGACAGACTTGTGAATTAGCCGCTGCTAGAATTAAATGGCAACATGGTACTGATAAAAATGCTGAACATTTACAACAATCTCTATACTCTTCCATTGATCCAGCCCCACCATTAGCTTTACAACAAGAATACAAGATTGAAGAATTAAAGAGCATTTTAAACGATCAAGAAAAGCCAATGTTCGAAAGATACAGAGCTATGTTTAGATTAAGAGATGTTGGTACTGATGAAGCCTGTTTTGCCTTGGCTACTGGTTTCAACGATCCATCTGCTTTATTCAAGCACGAAATTGCTTACGTCTTTGGCCAACTAGGTAACCCATGCATCGTTCCAAACTTAGTCGAAGTCTTGGGTAGAAAGGAAGAAGCCCCAATGGTGAGACATGAAGCTGCTGAAGCTTTAGGTGCAATCGCTACTGATGAAGTTTTACCAATCTTAAAGGGCTACTTAAACGACGAAGTTGATGTCGTCAGAGAATCTGCTATCGTTGCATTAGATATGTACGAATACGAAAACAGTAACCAATTAGAATACGCTCCTTCTTAAATAAAACTCATTAAATAACATTATAGTAATCCAATACAATTGATAAAATTAACAGCTTATTTATGCTTGCATTTTCAAAGTTTTATTTATTTTCATTGACTATTAGTGATATTCATTAGTTTTTTGGTCATTACGCTAATCAACTTACGAGTCTGAATTATTATAACAAAATCCTTACCTATATAATGTTTAATATAACTATATTCATCATCCAAGTACATACCAACTATGAGCTACTCTTTAAACCCATAAATATTTGAATTTTTAACTGATTTATATATTAATTGTCTATTTTTCACAAAGATAATTATTAAATGTACCCTTAAATTTACTTTTTTAAAAATCTTTACTTTTTCAGCAAAAGTTTTGTGGTAAATTTTAGATGTTAATAGAGAGATAACTTATAAAAGAGACAAGTCATATCATATTTTATGATTAATGAATTCTTCTCTTTAATTAGAACTTAATTTAACACAATATGGTATAAAAATATCAACTTCTTTTTTTAGGAAACGTGTAGTATTTCAACGGATGTCACAGACAATTGTATTTCTGTCGATTTTTTAGGTACATTATTGTAACGTGACAAAAATAAAAATCGGGTGTCACAAAAGTTAATTTTGGAAAAATGGTAAATTTACTGGGTGACAACCTTTCAGAATTGTTCCAAGAGTTAAAGATTCATCAAAGAGATAGAGATAAATGCAATCTGATACCAGAGAGGAAAAATGAACTGGAGGAAATTAAAGAAACAAGTTTAACGCAACCTAATATTGTTAAACCTGCAAAAAAAATTCGATATAGCTACCAGGAATTAGTAGATGTAGTAGATACAATTCCTAAGTCATATTTATTTAAAGTATCATTACGGATGCCAAATAAAACTTTTTGGAGAATAAGTAATGTCAGATCAAATTTTAAAGAAAACACAACCAAAGAAAAAGATAATATAATACCAATAAAACCAATTTCTCCAAAAAGTACACTTTGGAGTAGAAACATAGATAATGATTTAAATGAAACCATCGAAAGCTCAGTAATGCTTGAAAGATCGTTTGGTGATGATAACAAATCCCCGACATCAATTTTTTCCAAGTTTTTTTCTACATCTATGAATCCAACTAGCTCTGGTCAAACATCTATTAACACATCTCCTTTAGAATCTCCCAAAATGAATTTATTCGATTTTCCAAATAAGAATGAATATTTCTCACAAGATTTTGGAATCATGGATTTTAATCAAAATCAACAATTCAATAACCCATTTTTGAATAACCAAAAACCACAAGTTATGCAGCAATGTGGATGGTATTCAGATACCAATAACCTTAATATAAATAAAAATGCTCCATTGCCACCTGTGTTAAATCCAGTACCAAATCAAAACTTTAACTCACAGATAAATGCATTAAATAAAAATTCTATGCGCCGGAATTCAATAAATTCAGGCTTATTGTTCAATGAATTCAACCAGGAACCTTTGAACCCCATATGGAATGGTAACAGATATAGATCCTATAGCAACCCTGAAAACAATTATATGAGGAATAACAATTATCAATATTATTATGCTAATAATAATAACGAAGTTAACAATTATAGCTACAAATATACTATAAATCGAAATGTGGATAATGCAGGAAAAACTAGTATGCCAAATACTTCATACTATTATCAGCCCAACACAAGAGGCCCTAATGCATACAATATGACAGCAAAAAATAAGCCCGATTATTCATTTAAGCCTTAATAACTGATATAGTTAACATAATTTTAAAGATAAGTTGCGTGATACCTCATAGAGCTACATTTTGAAGCTTTTTTATTCATTATAATTACGTCATAAGGTGTCCCAATAATGTTTCAAGCAATAGACAATTTTTAATTTACAATAGAGGACTATAAAATACGTTTATTTGGAATGCTCGATACATCTTTTATCCATACATTCATGTCATTTTTCATCAAAAAAAATTAGAAAATTAAATACAATTCAGTAAATTAATATATTTTAAATTTAATTTATGTATATAGAAATAAACTTGCATTAGATAGACTATCCTACCAAAATGGACACCAACCAATATAATGTTGACATAAATTTTCTACAGATGTTGCCTGTTGAATCAATTTATCAACTTGCTCCGGAACATCTAGTTCTGTAAATCTTGGGATATCATTACCAGCTAGTTTATCTGTTATTCTTTTAAGGACTAACATAGAGCGTGCATTTCTAATTTGTGCCTTTTGTTCCAGCTCCATTTTTGAAGCTTCCTCAACTGTTATACTACCCTTTCTTAACAATTCACTTGGATTAGATTGAGAGAAATCAATACCAGTACTTTCCATAATCGTCTGAGTTGGTAAATCAAACCCCCAATGTATCAATGGGTCGTAGACAAAAGCTTCTAAAATAGCCATAAGTGATTCTTTGTTTGCTCTTAATACTCTCATTACATTTTCACAAGTAATACGAAAACTACCTTCGACACCACTCACTTCCATAGCATATGTCAACATTCTTGTTAATCTAAATGGAACCTTCTCAGGGTACTTTTCTCTTAGAATGGCTGCTTCAAAACAGTCACCAAAATCAATATGAACAACTTTACCAGTTATCCTATCTAATAGTAAATTACTTGGATGACGATCACCAAGACCTAATATATAACCAACCATAGACATTACAGCCAATGATCTGGTATATGTTGTTCTTCTTTCTAACCATGATTCTGAAGATCTGCTCTTCAGCCACAATACCTTATACAAGTCCTGGCCTCTAGTGTTTTCTAAAGCGTAACTGAAAACTTCAACTTTTTGTAATAAGGTTAAACTATCATAATCGGGAGCCATTTGCAACATAACCCAATGCTCAATATTCAAGGGAACCTTTTTAGCTTCTCTGTGTTCACGAATCAATACGTGAAGTGTATCACTGTTTGATACCCAGCCAATTAGACCAGATCTAGGAGATAAAGGGATAACAGGAAACTTTTGGATATCCAAATGTCTTTGAAAACATTCTGAATCATATTGTAGCAGAGTGTTAACCAAACCAAATAGTTGCATAACTAACTTATCTTGTCTAATATCTTCATGACCCTTTAAGGCATATAAATAGTCTTTACCGTCACTACCTTTAATGGTAACCTTTCTTGGCCTTTGCTTAGATGATATAACCGTTAAAACGGGGTCAAACTTAGCAATTCTCACCAGTGGTTCCCCAGCTTGATAGGTACCAGGTACTGCTAATTCCAGATCACGAGCTGCAAGTAATTTAGGAGAAACGTGTTGTAATTCTAACACTTGTAGCTGAGGAAGTTGTCTGCTGATTCTTCTAAAAATATTATAATAAATATCCCATGCTTGGTTTAAATTGCTAATATCTTTACTTCTCTTATAATTCATCACCCACTCATACGCATCATTCAGGTCTCTACCAAATGAATTTTGAAAGGATATTTCCCTTAAGGTTTCGGGCCCTCTACGCATCATCTCGTGAAGTGGTTCTAAGGTTGCGAACATTTTTTCAGTATTATGCTCGCCAAAAAATTGTCTACTAGCATCTTCTAAACCCTCATACCATAATTCATACCATAAAACTGTAACTCTAATCAATTCGCTGCTAACAAGTTCTGCTTGGTCAACCAAGACAGGACTATGAATTCTCATCTTTTCTATAATTGATAAAGCAGCCTTTTGTCTAGAAATGGACTCAGCTTTAATAGCAACAGTTAACGGATATATTAAAGCTTGCGGATGTGCTTTACCTAAGTCAGATAGCAGTGATAACAGCGATCTACTAACCACTTGATTTGGTTGATGAATACGCGAAAGTAACTGTGGAAGAACTTCAAGCCAGTTATCAATTTTTATTAATCTAAAACCCTCATGCATAGCTTGTGTTGCTTCAGGAATACCACCAAAAGTGAACCACAATGTCAATAAACGCAAAGTATCTTGTAAGGAACTAGATTCTGATAATGAAATAGAATGAAAAAATCCCTTTATAGCCGGAACAACATGCCTCTGAATCATTTCAACTGGGAAAGTTTCTTTATTAGCATTTTTCAAATTTGATTCTTTAGAATTATTTTCAATTTTGTACATCATATTGGCAGAAGAATCGGATGATATATTCACTTTCTCTAATGAACTCGATGATATCATTGATATTACCTCATAATTAGCTAAAGCCCAATTATGCCATGCTTTATACCACTTATCATCAAAATGAGTGGCTAGTAGATATGAACCAAGAATAGCATCTGGGTTCTCTACTCTCCAATTAGGTTGTAGCTGGACTCTCCATTCACCTTGCTTTAAGAAACATCTAGCCAATAATTTAGTATATTCGTCGACATGCTCAGGTGCAATTGTGCTACTCTTCATAACATTTTGGGCAATCATATTATTTGGATCTAAACCCAAATCATGCGCCATTCTTGAAGTAAAGCCAATTAAATGTAATAAAGTGTCTTTCTGAGATCCTGTGGCCCATAAATATTTCAATTGGGCGTATATAACAGGAGGCGGAGCCCTGGCAGTATTAGGATGATCTGGATCACCACCATCTTCAAGTATAGAATTTAATGCTTTTCTTGCCAATCCCATTCTACCCGATTTACGACATAGATTGGCAAATTTTATCCATATTTGCTTATCTTGTTTTGGTTTGAGAACTAAAGAACGAACTCTTAACACGCGTTGCCAGACATCGACATTTTTTTGACATCCTAACAATCTTTTATTCCATGTACTTCTTATTACTTTTGCACTCTCGGATTCTGGTGGTAATTTCTTATACTTGATAATCTCTTCCAATTCCGCTATAATTTGTGCACGGACGACAACCCCATATGCCCTATTATAACTTTCATTAATCAAGGCTGATATTTCAGTAACTAACAAATCTCTAGCATTAAAAATATGTTTTTCTGCATCGACAAAATTGTTCTTATGAAGAGCCAATACAGCGTCAAAAAATTCTTTATCTGGAGATTGAGGTTTCATAACATTAATATATTGCTCAATTTTTTCCCATTCACCGAGGCCCCATGCAGCACCAGCTGCAAGTGGAGCCATTATCTTTTTAACATCTGGTTTTGATATTGACCATTTACTTTCTGCTAATAAGGATAATTTTTCCCAAGATCCTAAAGCGTGTAATGACCTCATTTTACCCATCATAACTTCAATTGAATCTTCACCCTCTTCCTCACGTTTTGTATATGCCTTTAAAGCATCATCCCATCTTTGTAACTTCTCATACCACGTTTCTTTTAATTGTAAATCATGGTGTTGTTGGGCGTGCTTCAAAATACCAATAGCAGCATCGGTTTGGTGTAACTGATTGTTAATACTAATTAGAGATTCTATTGTTGATGTGTTTGGTTCTTGTATAAATTCCACCTCTTTATAATGTAAAGCTTTTGCATATGCATGACATTTTTGTGCATATTTACCAAGAACTTGAATAGGGATTGGTAAAGGTTTATCATCATGTTCCATGAATTCAACTAAATTTAGCAGTGTTTGGTGGATTTCTGGCGGATTATGGGGTGAGGACAACGCTGTACACAAAGCGTTAACCAGATCTTCTTGGTACTGTGAATATAACTCTGTCCAAACACTTGAAAATGAAGCATTAAATAAATCTCTTGCCAATGGGTTATAGATCCCAGCTAAATTTGCACATGCACGAAGAGCATGGGAAGGTGACTCTTTTAATAATTGTATAGAGAGTCTTCTAATCCATTCTTGCCAATCTTCTCTTGTTCTCTGTTGACTACAATCCCATGAATTCTGTAATATTTGTTTATTAACTGGCAACTTTGCTGGCGGAGATTCAATTTCAGCAATGTCTTTTGAAGGAGTATCGTATTCTTTATCAAATACAATATTTGTTGGCAGACCTTCATTATTTAGTAATTGGTTGACTAATTGGTCGTAAATACTATGCTGTATATGATTTTGGATCAATGATTTATTAATCAATGGTATGAAAACTGTAAAATCTGTGCCCAATTGCAACAACAATAAACTTAATGTGTTCATTGTGCATTTAGTCAATTCTGTATCACCAGTATTTAATACCCGAACTAGGGTTTGTACAATTCTAGAAGACATCTCTGATATATTAATGGATTTTGCCAATTTTCCTAATGTGACAATTGACATCTTTTTTAAATTTCCCGAAGAAAACTCTGACATACGTACAATTGTGGGAATGATCAAGTGACCAAAATCTTCAATATTAGAATGAAAAGCGACTATTGATTTCAATATCCTAACAGATACAGTCTTTTTTGGGGATTTATCATGTTCTAGTATATTAAAAAAGAATGTCAAAGTTTGTGGCACAAATTTCTTAAACTCACCCTCCATTGATTTGGATATAACTTCAATGACCATAATAATAGGAATCTGAAGTTTCACTATCGGAATAAACTTCTGAATGACAGCATATATTTCCGTTACATGTGGCCTTATGTGCTTTTTAACAACCGCAATTAATGAGCCTAATTGTTGAAAATAAAATTCTAACAAGGATGGAGGACAAATGTTCATAATTGATATTATGGCTGGTACAATTTGATCAAGGAAAGATACACAGCGTAAACCCAGCACTTGAAATATATGCATTATTGATTGAATTACTGCGGTATGATGAGTTGACAAGGATGGATCTCGAATAATCTTTAACAATGTGTTAATAACAACAGTTGGATAATACTCTTCATTAGAAGGTGACATACCTTGCATTAACAATGCAATATCAATTGATGGTGTATTTTGCTCTACACTTATTTTTGTATTTGAAGAAACTTCGACTTCCCTATGTTTATATGGATCAAGAGCACCTAGAATACCAATTAAACGAACTGTTTCTCTGCGTATGTTCAATGAACTTTCCGATTTCAATATGCTAATAAGTACACCTAGCAATTCGGGATATTCTAATAAAGGTTCGATTACATAACCAGAAGATGAAGCTAATTGTCCTAATGTTTTTAGAGCAGCATCTCTTTTGAATGAATTCGACTGGTCTTGAAATGTATTTATAATCATTGGCATTAAATCATCAAGATATAATTTCATCTCTTCACCTCCTACAACAGATAATTCACCAACTGTCTTTAAAGCTGTAGAGGCTACTGCGGATGAACTGTCCTGTGTCTTTGGAAGCAAAACATCTAAAATCGGTTCAATGTAGGCTTTTGTAACTTCTTTACTAGAACTGATAAGAGTACACAACAATGTTGCACTCTCTTCGTTCTTTCTAGGTTTCGTGGAATATTTCAATTGAGTCAATAATTCTAATAAAGTTTTTCTTAATGATGGGATAATATATGCAGGATTTATTGAAGTTAAACGACCAATTATTTTCAGAGCTGCCATTTGAATGACAAACACTTCATCATTCAATGCCATAAATAATAGTCTAATATTATCGGGCTGTGCTAAATGAGGATCAAATCTCGTGTTCAAATGTTGAAGTATTTCATATCGAATGTCTGCAACTGGGTCTGTTATAGCGAGTGCCAACAGTTTACTTAACACTTCGGATACAGAATTCAATGCATGCAAAGAAGTAAGTTCGCAAATATCATCTTTAACAAATAAATCACATGACGTTAAAGCTGCAAGTTTTCTTACATATGGGTCATTGTGCTCGATATATGATATCGTTACTATCCGCACAAATTCAGTTAGCGAATATTTATACACAATTATTTGCAGCATTTTAAATGTCTGTGTCAAGATTTTGGCATCATTTTCGTCATCATTAAGCTCACCAGTTTTTCTAAACATTGTTTTATCTCTCCATTGACGTGCTCTGACCAAAGAAAATGATTTATGAGTATCAGGTGAACCTGGCTGTTGAAATTCATCTCCAGAGAGGTATAAACATAGTAAATTTAATAAACGCTTATTTATGGTTGGTTGAAGGGCAGGAATCATTTTATTTAACGTCATCAAAGTATCTTGCATATAATCTGATAATTGGCATGCTAAAATAAGCTCCAATATATCCCTATTTAAATGTTTTGCAAGAGCTCCACCAACAGCTGAAGCTAACTTGCCAATGCAGTAGAATAATTCCCTTTCGAAGTTTTTACGTGTTTTAAATTTAGTTTTCAAACCATCTCTGATGTTCGCCAAAATAGCGTCCAAAAATGGAGTCATACTACCGGCAACTTCTGGTGCTATGTTACCAATAGAAACTAATATATATGGTTTATCTGCGATGTTAATACTACTTGAATTCAAGTTTTTCAGAACCATTAAATAATATATCATTGTTTGATCTAAGTATTTTGTGGCGAAATTATGAGGATTAAATGATGCTAACAGGGGTATAATAGCATATACCTCGTTTCTAATAACATCCGATTTATGTTCTTTATATTTGATTGTTGAATAATATATTTCATCATATTTACTGTTCAAATATGATCCTCTCAAAGCTAATAATTCCCTATATACAAGTAATGTTGCATGCGTGGCATCATTGGAACCCAAGCTTAACCCATAGATACACCCCTTAAATAACCTTTCATACCACTGTTTTGTTAAAGTTGAATCTCTATTTTGAATAATGGACAGACATTTCCCCAAAGTAATAGCAGCATCGAGTCTTATAACCAATTTAGAATCTCTCAGCGCTCTCCATATATTATCTAAAATTGAATTGACATAAGGATATAAAAGATATGGAGAATTATCAGCTAAAGCTGTGACTATTAATAAAGCTGCATGTTTTCTGTGTTCTTGCTTTGAATTTGATGAGTTATTTCCAGGAGAGGTTGTCAACCATTCAATACAAGTTTTAACTTCAAACTCTACAAAATCAGATGTTAAAGTACCGCCAGGAATAGCTAATTTTCCCAATGTGGTCGCAGCAGCTCTCATCACTTCTGTGTCGTTAGATGGTATAAGAACACGAAGATAATTAGCTAATCTTGAAGTTTGATTGGGTAATTCCTCTGTATGCACATAAAAATCTATTAATGTATCAACAGCAGAAACACCACCCATCTTTTCATTAATATCTGAACCGTGAATAAGTTCGAAAATCTTATTATTTAAAATATTACTAAATCTTTGAAATTGCTCCGTAGAAATTTCTCTTGCAACAGATATTAAGGTCGTCTTCAATTCAAGTGATGCCTGGTTTCTTTCTTGTTGTGATGGACTTTTTAATTTATCGAATATTATATTGATCGCACCAAAATTCGTCTCTAAATCTATCATAGAGTGATCATTGTCAACAAAACCCTTTGGATCCGATACCGATGCCATATTTAAAGTCGTTTCATTTCCGTTAGATGAGGGAACACCGTTTTGAGTTGAAGAATTTGAGAGGTTATCTGAATCTCTACTTGCACCTAATTTCTTCTTTGCTTTCCTTGATTCCACATTTCTCCTCAATTGTAGCATTGTAGATATTTATTTGTGTTTTACCTTTCGTTGTATTTTGTCTAGTCTAATTATTGAAACAAAACCAGTGTTTTAAATTGTATTTGTAAATGTATTTGTAAATGTATTGTAGTATAGTATATCTGAAAAAAGATAAAATCTATAAGGTCGACTACTTTTTAAACTTTTTGATTCAGTAATTTTTATTATTCACTATGCTTCAAAAAGCACCTTAGGTTGTAAATGAATTAAATTATTATAGATGTTCTACTTTTATGGTATTTATTTATTTGTCATTCTGCAAATTTAAGAATGCGATAGTTATAAATCTTATATGTACATATTAAACGGTTTTTTTAAAGAGTGTATATGAATTTTCATATTAATTTTAGAAGTGCCTATAGTAAGAAATATTACGGTATTAATTTAAAATGGTCATTTGAATTATTAAACATGTTCGGGTAAAACACAAAGTAAAAATATTCGTAAGTACAATTTAAGCTTCACTTTATAGAATATTCATTTATATTTTACAGATATTATTAGTTCAATTATTTAATAGTGATATATTATTAGTTATATTATCTAGTATTCATCTTTACCACTTATAATGACATTATCTATCTTCAAAATCATTCTACATAATTGTGTGGCTAATAGAATTTGTTGTTTTTTACCAATGAACGGATCAATGACAAATAAATCCTTCATATCGTTAGTACCGGAACCTAGACAGTCTACACCAATTACAGAAGTGTTTTCTTTGATCTGTTTACTCTTTAAAGTGGATAGAGTTTCAATTGGATCAAGACCTGAGTTTTCTGCCAGCGTCATTGGGATTGTGTCCAAAGCTTGAGAAAATGCACGGAATGCGTATTGATCAATACCTCTTTGTCTATCAGCTTCCTCCGAAACGGCAATGGACATAGTAACCTCAGCAGCACCACCACCATAAACAACACGAGAGTCTCTTACTAGATTACGTACAACACATAAAGAATCGTGTAGTGCACGCTTGGCTTCATCAACGATCATTTTATTAGAACCACGAATCAAACATGTTACGGTCTTGGAAATAGAACCCTTTTGTTCAATGACTAGCATTCTCTCTTTTGTAGTACCAAATTCCATCTCGTAGACTTTTTCACAAGTACCTAATTTATCCTCAGACAAGTCTTGGAAACGTGCTACAATACGACCTTGTGTAGCAATTGCAATATGTTCTAGTTCTTGGCCACCAACCCATCTTACGGCAGGAAGTTCATTTTGTAATAATAAATGGTTAGCTTCATCATCGAAGCCCCATTGACAGATAACGATATCAGCACCAGAATCTTTAACAGATTTAATCATTTGCTTAAATGTGTCTTGTTCGTAGTTTTGTAATTTTTCATATTCTTCAACACTTGAAATATCTAATTTATGCTTAGTTTTTGGTTTAGGTGGTTCAAATGGGCAAGTTAAAATTGCTAATTTAACACCGTCTTTGCCTTCTTTTGGCAAGACTACCTTTGGCATTTGTGGATGGGAGAAATCTTTATCCAATATGACACCTCTGATCATTTCTGAATCCTTCAAAGAGCCACCAACACGGCCTTCCAATTTGATCAAATCAAAGTGGACATCTTTTCTTTCTTCATCCATCACATTAACAACAGCATCGACAGCCATATTAGCGAACTTATCATGGTTCTTAGAAACAATTTTTGAACCCAAGGAAGTCTTTGCAGCTTTAAACAAATAGTCATTAAATTGTTCTTTGTTGGGAGCAATATCATCTGCAGTGCTTTCCAATTTCTTGATAGCCAATTTTGCGGCTTCATCGAAACCATTAGCCACTTTAATAGGATGAATACCCTTTTCGATCAGTTCCAAAGCTTGGTCTAATAATGCACTAGCCAAGACAACTACACCAGTAGTACCGTCCCCAATTTCATCGTCTTGAGATTTCGAAAGTTGAACCAACAATTTAGCAACTTCATTGTCTAACTCCATTTGTGATAAAATGGTGGCACCGTCATTGGTGATTGTGATATCACCATCGGGAGAGATCAGAATCTTATCTAGACCTCTTGGACCCAATGAGGTTTTAATGATCGATGCTACCGATCTTGCGGCGAGAATATGTGATTTCTTAGCCTCAATACCGTGTTGTCTCTTCTTATTACCTTGATCTCTTACAATGATGAAAGGTCTACCCATTTCATCTTGTGCCATGATGGCATTAGACATATCTGGCATTTGCATAGTCTGTGGTTGTGCCATATTGTTATACGCTAGTGTAGAGAATTTCCTATTTTTCCAGGTATAAATTGCTTGGACTTGTAAGCTGGTTTTTTTTATGTTCGTTTCTGTGTTTAATTATAAATAAGCTAACAAAAGAAAAATATTTTCGTAAGATAGTGTAAGAAACAATATATTTAATGAATAGACAACAAACAAACAAATATAACTAACAGAAACAGATTCCAAGTATTAATATGAATTATGAGAGAAAAGGATAATCAATATACAAATATTAAGTTGTTCAATAAGAGAGTATATTATAATATATAATACATAATAAAATTCATTTTGAATAATTAAATTTAATTGTATAGTGAATAAAGCTCATCTCTATGAATAATGTATATATTATTTTACATTTGTAATAATAGCACATATTATGTGAATATTTTATATATCGTATGTGTGGTTCATACCACTGTAGCCAAAAATTGAAAAATTGAAAGGGTAGAGTCGACAAACCGAGAAAAGTTGTGAATGTTCTACGGTCGTATCTATGCGAAAATGGCATAAAAATTATCAATTTCTCAAAAAATTTTCAAAAATTTTCAAGTAATTAATTTTTTTTTTTGATGTGAAGGAGAGAAAGAGAGAGAAAGAGAGAGAGAGCTTCACTTCTCCTCTCCACGCGTACACGAGGAACGAACGCCACTGCACGGCACTTATATAATACAATAAGCAGAAGTTTTTCTGTTTGTTCTCAAATTTGACTGAATTCGAAATGAGTATATTCAAGTCATGTGATCTCTGGTGGGAGTCGAGTGTATTGTATCGTTTGAAACGACACAATATTAATCATTAATTTCATAATGATGAGCTTAATTTATAGATCTATATATATAATTCTTGGTGCCTTGGACATCATATAGGCAATTATCCCAGAGATATATAATTAACAATAAAACGTTACTGTCATTCAATTTATATTCCCTAAACGTTAATGGTAGTTACAAAAAAAAAATATGCAGCGTGTATGATATATTGTCATTTAAAAATCTATCCCATCACAACATGGGTTCAGAAATGTCGTCAATATGTTTGGTATACTTCTTCTTATTTTAAAACTCACCATCCATAGGCCTTTTTTGATGCAAGCTTTGATTCTTTTATACGTTTGTTTCGTTCGTCAAGTGAATTCTTATTTTTCTCTGCATTTTTCACAAGAGATGATAATCTGTTCTTTGGATCATGAACTTCAGATATTCTCATCAAATCATATTGGTAAGTCTTAAATTCATCTACTTGGAAATCTCCACGAATGTTCGATTCAGGTAAATTATCACTCTTCAATGAATCATTAACCGTCGTATCCTTATTAGAGGCTCTATTTAGGTAATCTGTAGTTATTTGTGCTGGGTTTATTATAGGTGCTTCGAAATCTGGAAATGTTAGATTATCTTCTTTGCGATTATGACCTTTCTCAAATGGGTTCATGGTAACTTGCACTATAAATACTTATATGATTGATCAAGCTTGACTTGTATTCAGTTTATCGGATTAATAGTAATCTCTTTGTTATATTTACTCTAATCTAAAAAGATTAAGCTCACATTTAAATTTTAATATTTAAAAATGTAATATGGCATCAATTTTTTTTTCATCTTCCGTTTTTTTTGCAGGACCTCGATATACACGGCTAACATTCCCATATATATAAGAAGCAATGGTTTATTATTGTTTGCAAATTTAATCTCACCAAAATTTCATCTTTAATATATAATCATTAAACAGAAAGTTAAGAATAACTTCGAATTTTGTTGTATTATTTATGTATCAATTTATTATATTTATTAAATATTTAAAGCAGTTATATGCTTAAAAATAAAGAATTTATAAACTTGAAAATCAATAAAATCATCAGTTCATAAATAGATGCAAGAGTTATATGCTTCAAAAGATTTTTGAGTTAATTGCAATTATCACATATCATGATATAGCTGATAGTTATCGAAAACAGGAAGAGATTTACTTCCAGTACTGTTTGACAACAAGTCTAAACCATAATCATTGAAGTTTAATGTGGAATTAGTATCTTTCTCTACGATTGTAAATAAATCGTAATCTTCATTATACAAGTCTGTAGACCACTTCCATAAATCCTTCAAAACAGATGTTGCGACATCTTCACGAATTTCACGTAAAGTCTCATTTGATAATTTGAGAGATAATTCAGACCATAACCTTCTTTCGTAAATGAATAAATACGGATCTTTACAAGGGTTTTGTATTCTAGGTGATATATTTTCATGGAACTTGTGCAATATATCACGTCGTTCTGGGATTGTCATATTGGCCGATTGAATCTCAATTTCCTTAAGTCTGTAGGCAGTCACATTAAACGAATTATAAAGATTTCCAACTAGTTCAACGTAACCACCTTTTAATATGTTGTAATACAAAATCTTTAAATTAGGTAAAGTCAAATTAGTAATTGGAGTAGTTAGGGTTCGGAAATCTGGGTACCAGGAAAATGTACTACCAGCTTTTTTGATGATATCTGATCTAATCCAAGCTCTAAGTTCAGGAATAAAGGCCATTTCCTTATATGTTGTATACGTATATTTAGGAGGGACTGAATATTCATATTGTAATAGTCTAATATACCCATCAGGGATCAAGGTAGAGATACCGTGGAACTCTGTTAATCTTAAAGGCGATAATAAATCCAAAGTACTGAAATGACTATTTCTACAATTGAATATACCCAAAACTTTGTGCAAGGTAAACCTTTGATCCGCGTTGTATTTATTATCAATAATTTTCCCATTAGACATTAAATCCTTTTCTTGTTTAGCCATATCCCTTATTTTATTAATTTCATCCTTTGATAAACCATTGTCCTTTGTGTTCGCATATTCTTCCAAAGCAAGAATATCTTTAGAAGCTAAACCAGATTCAGCGCGAGGTACTTTGAATAAGGTTCCATTTTTAAGAGTTTGTAAAAGCTGAGGATTAATCTTCTCCTTAATGTAATCTTGCATATAACCCTTTACTGGAGATTCTGTGACAGAGATACCAGTTAAATCAATATACAAACCAGAATTAATATCAATAAACCGAGCATCGATATTGTTCTTACCATTACCATTTGTTCTGGTAGAAATGGAGGAACCAACATCGACTAAATATCTACCATTACCTTCTCTTGGATCTTCAATGATTAAACTTTGATTGAAATATTGTGCCAGTAAATGTAAATGCTTAATTGGTAGTTGCAAATCAAAGTCATTATCCCATGGGAAAGTAATACCATCATACATATACCCATAAGCAGTACCATGAGATAACCATGAAATAATACCATTTGCTCTAGTGAACTTTTGGAAAGTTCTTATCATTGCGTTTAATCTTTGTTGATATTCCTCTTCATCATCTAAGAGATCACCATTGAAAAATCTCTTGTCCCTGTGCCAACCCATATTGTGAAAATTTTTCACATTACTTGCTTCTGCAAAATATTTACCAGCAAGTGCAGCGTGTGTGTTACTAGAAGAAATCAAACTATCCAAATAACTTCTATCATGTGCGTTCAAATCTTTTTTAGATTGAAGTTCCCTTATTTTCGCAAAAACATCAAAATCAAAATCTTCTTCTTTTAATCTAAAGTAATCATTTTCAAAGGCACTTTTTTCATTATTAACAACGTTAACGGTCAGATCATCCGCTATCGAAGAATGTACAAATCTATCATACAATTCAAAATGGTCAAATACATAGTTATATTCAGATTGGTTGTATCTAGTGTCATAGTTTTCAATATCTTCATTTGGATTGGATTCGTACTCTACATTGTTTTCCAAGAAATCATGCAACATTTCTGATTCGATAATATTCTTTGCGTTACTTCTATCTTCTAATAACAGTCTAAAGGAACGTTTGTGGCCATCTAAGACTGTAATAGAAAGAGGATGAGGAGCATTCGTTAGCAAGTGATTTCTAGCCTGTAATTGATATACTTCTGGTCTAACTTTATCATATAATCGTTTTATTTCAAATTGTGGTTTAAATTGTTTGGAATGATCATGTGGAGCACCTTTTGCTGTTTCATTCGTAGTTTTGATAGCCTCACAATGTTGATGCAAAACCGAAAAAACATGAGTTTCACCCATGGATCTTTGCTTGGAGTACCATTTTATATCATTATACTTTACCCTATCTTTGTGAAACAATGGAGCACCTAATTCATTTTCTAACTCTTTTAGTTTTTCAATTTCAAAGGCAGCATCGAAGAGAAAGGCACATTGTATGCTTGTTTGTTCAATGGACCTTAATTTATTGTATTCATGGAAATCGGCCCAATCATACCATGAGAATGGAATCTTTGTTTGTGAGTCAATGAAATCATTACGCAATAAATAATCGATATAAACCGACCAAACCAGTCTAGGATCAGATTCATAAAACGTCAAATCATTAATTGAATTGACTTTTGTATTCTTTTTTGGACCCACTTGTATGGTTAATAGATTTTTTTGTAATTCATATGTATCCAACCATGTGTAAGATGTATCAAATCTTAATTTTTTAAATAAAACTTTACCCAATTCATTATCTGCCAAAGGTTTTGTACTCGTTCCATAGAGTTCTTTCAAAAAAGCTATTGGATCATACAATAAATTCGACACAGTGCTTATTGAAGATTGTGAATTTTCCATACTTTCTGCATTTGATTGATATTTAATGGTTTCAGCAAATGTTTTTTCATTAATACTACTATTATTATTACCGAATCCTACGGTTGAGATTATAACATTGATCAGTAAAAATGTCAATATCACTTTCACTATTAGTCGTGATCTAATTATCGAGTTAGCTACTCGTTTAGCTGTGTATTCAAATATATTCATTGTTTAATTAATCAGTCAACTGTTCATAGATAATAGTTATTCGGTAATATTCAAAATCAAATTTGTAAGAATGATATGTTTTATATAAGCGAATTTAATATTGGAACTATGATTAATTAGGTTAATTAATTATTAATGTAAATGATTTCCTTTATTAAAAAAAAAAACATAAACCACTTAAATAAGATTATGAAACAAAAAATTCTGTTTTGAATGAAATCAGAAAGAAAATAATAATAAATATAGATACTCTAAAGTTCAATCAATTTATTACTGTAATTGAACAAACTGCTTTGGTCAATTAGAATACAGAATATTGAAAAAAAAACACAAGTTGTCCAAACAATATTATTTATTCAATCTGGCCTGAAATTCTTGTTGATTCAGGAGTTAAAAAATTGTGAGATAGCCTTTTTATTGTAAGAACTATATATGAATTAAATATTAATATCAAAAGATAACGGTATATCTGATAATATAAAATATACTAATTAAGAAGAAATATTTCACCTATAATCTATCTTATATATATATATGTTTGATGTATATATTCAAAGTTCAGAATAAAATATTTTATTGACATGTATGATCATCTAAAAAATTATTCAATATTTTAACCACAGTAAATACTTGAACAAAGTCTTGAAAGAATTTAACTTAAGAAACATTTTTCATACAACAAAACAAGAAACAAAAAGAAAAAAAAAGAAAGATAACAACAGTTAGATAGTACTAATTGTGGAAACTATTGTTATTAAAAGTTAATCTATAAAGCCTTAAAAAAGTTCAATATATTATTATTAACACCATCATCATCATCAATATAAATTTTATCAGTATGTAGTAGCTTCTGAAAAAAAAAAATTGTTCAAATTCCAATTCTGCACTCTTCATATTTTTCACTAATTGATAGGTTTTAAGAGAAGGATAACATGCAAAGAAGGGCAAAAAAAAAAAAGTGGATAAAGTTTTTATAAAAATATTAATATTTCTAATTATACGTTGTCGATTCGATGAATTTAAAGAAGAAACCACTTCGTTTAAAATTCATTACAGGTATATATAAATTATATGTTTGATTTGTATTAAGTTAGCATCCACAACAAATAAAAGTTTCCTTATTCATTATTTTCCACCCCCACTTTTGTATTTACATTATTGAAAAAAAAAAAGAAAAACTAAGTTTTTTCATCAATGTTAAGTAATTATGCCTAAAATTGAGTATTTCAATTACTATAAGACAACTTATTCAATAGTTAAGTTTAATATTTGACGGAATTAAATAGTATCATTATTTTTTTTGTCATCCGTAATTTATTGTTGTTGCTGAGCTGTTCTAAAAACATGTAAAGAACAAAATGGATAATATATTTATTGTAAAAATTCAGTGTTCTATAATGCCACACTTTACGTAAAAATTGTGCGAAATCGGTTTCCAAATTTCTTTTGAATGGTCGCAGGTAAATAACGTAGCAAAATAAAAATTGTAAAAAGAAAAAAAAAAAGAAAAAAAAACCTTGTTACAACCCAAAGAAGAGAGCAGAATTGGTATCTATAAAATGCTAGTACAACTCTTTGTAACTGTAGCAAATAATGTGCTCATCATACTGTTTTTTTCATTTTTATTGATTATATTTTTTTGTAAGGAAAGAATACAGCATGACATGCAATCTTTTCGAATACGAAAATTTTATTTATAAGTAAAAATATACTACAGGCATTTGTGAGAAATTTTCAAATTAAAAAAAAAGTCTTCTCTGTGGACATACAATAGCTGCAGTATGTTTGTACGTTATGTCTATTGTAGGCAATTACGTATTGTACTTGAATGCTATAGAAATATTTTTATTTTCTCATCTATTCCTACAAAACAAATAAAGTGTTCTGAAAGTAATTTATTGCCAAATGTTTTGCTGTAAAAATTGAATATTGCGTACAGAGCCTTAGAAAATGCAATGCCATATAAAATGCTAAAGAAAATTGAAATTGGAGAGAACATCAGCAATATATTCTTTTCTTTTTGTGGTTTCTTTTTTTTTTTTTAATATAGTTGTCGACTTACTTATTTTCCAGACAGTTCTTTAAATTGCTTTATTGAAACGGTAGAAAGAACTCTTGAATAAAATGAAAAAAAAGTTTTTTTTTGTAACCTTCCTAAGTAAATTCCGTAATAAATTGTAATTAATTCTTGGTTAAAATTACTTCTCTGGAAAAGTAACACGTAATGAATGAGGAGATCATGATGGGTTGTGAAGCGCTGCAGGTATTTTCTATTTACTGTAATACTTACTTGAAATATATATATATATATTTTTAAACTACATCAGTTCATTAGAGCGTGCAGGGATATAGTACAATTATTTATTTATATTTTAAGCAGGAGAAGAAGAAAACGAGAAACAGGAAAAATAAGTTTATCTACGAAAAGTTATTCGGAATTTTTCAAGACATACAAATTTTTTATTCTACGTATGTGCGGTTTTTGATTGTGTAGAGTATCATGTTGTGCACACATTTTTTGGATCTGATCTGGTGTCAGATTTTTTTTATCTTTTTTATCTATAAAAGGAAATGTTAATTTCTTTTCTTTTTCTTTTTAGTTGTTATCTCTCATTCAACAATAATCTTGAGATTATTGTTCTAGATCTTTGTATGTATGGAGAATTAAATTTTGAAGTTTCGGAACGATGGGCCGTCCGACGCGAAAGGTGGGTTATTGCCGAAGAGAATGCATTTTGAATCCTCAGTAGAAAAATAAGATCATTTTTCTAATCACCCTTTGTATAATGTTTAACACAAATAGTCTGGAATTCCGGTTAAAATTTTTTCACAAGGCTTTTAAGTGTCATCTTCGAACTGTTACAAATATATCTTCTTGTTCTTTCTTCGAGTTAATTAATGTCTTGAAAATTGGGTCCTCAACTGCTTTTCATGTTTGCCTTCCAATCAATTAGACTAAGAAGATGACAAAAATATAAAGAAGAATATTATTGTCAATATATAATCAACATCTAACAGTTTCATATATGTTGTTACTTTTCGTGACATATAAAGTCAAGAATTTTCTGCTACCGTAAATAATTACTATATATATATAAGTAACCAACATTTCTTACTTAATTTTAGGCTTGGTAAAAGAGTATTTGACGAAAGTACTGTGGATGATGAACCTAAAATTCGCATAGATTTTTAATCAGTCTAAACCACTAAATTTGGCTACATTTTCCAATATTTGTTAGTTATTTCAGTTTTAGCAACTTATATTCAAACAAGGTAATTCTATATTCCCTTCTCTTTCTAATTACTATAATGGTAATGGTTTATTCACTATTTTTTGTACATAATTTAAATTCTCGGTAATATCTATTTTCCGTGGAAATTATATATCTTATGTATTAATTCTTGATTTAATCAAATATTACTTGACAAGTTCAAAAAAAGCTTATGAAGACGATGTTTCAGTTTCTCTTAGGACCTCATATGATGTTTATTTATCGAAAATAGAATAATTGTTTAACTCGAAGAAAGATAGATAGGCTTTATGTAAAATAATGCTTAGGCGCCATGATTGTAATATACATAATTGAAATTATGCATAAAGTTTCATATAATATAAGTGTTACTGCTTTCAATAGAAAAAGTATTTCTCTATCATTTTCCTAAAAAAAAAAAAACAAGTTTGGCATAATTCCAGATGTTAACTTTGGTGTAAGTTTTTTCTGCTTGACATACTGCCAATTGTTAGAACTTTTAGGATCTGTAGTATAGTAATGAAGTTATTGCTAGTTAGATTACCATTATAACCCCACAATGGAAGGAGTTAACTACAAAATGAGTTGAACTTATTGCATGTATTTTTAATTATATTAATGTAATTAAATTATATATATCATTCCATACCAGATTTTTAAACTAAAAAATCCTAATTCAATCAAATTTGCTCTCCTATGTGTGACAGTTGCAAAGTCTACAACTAAATTAGACATCAAATGAATGAGAAGACGATTAAAAGCTTGGTAAAATATACGTCATCATAAGTATATAACTTTAAAAACCATTATTCACAAACTCTAGTTTTAGAGAAATTGTTATTGTCTTTCAATCTTTATTTATCTATTATTTGAAGTACAACTTTTGAGTAAGGATACCAAAAATCAAATAAAATGATTTTTGGTTATGAACTGGTTATCATAAAAACATAGTTATATTATGTCTTCTAATATATTCACATACACTATTATTACTTATAATTATTACACAAAATGTTACTATATAAAAGATTAATCAATCGTTTTTCTTATGAGATACAGGTAAGATTACTATCGTTGCTTTTTTATTAATCTTTCTTTGTTTCCTCCTTATCCTTGCTGTTTATTTTTTCATCGCTCTCTAATCCAATTGCGACCAATCTAGACTTATAAGACTCAATGGTCTTTTTCAATGAATCCATTTCCTTGTAAGCATTCCCTAATTCTTCTTGAAGTTTTTCATTTGTGCTTATTAGTCTATTTGAATTTTGATCATTAACTAATTTTTGTAAAGTCCATTTTTCAATGTTGGCGCTTTCGGTTTCTTTTAATTTTTGAATATATTCAGCGGCTCTTGCTAAAGTAGCAGCTTTGCTACTTTCTTTAACTGGCAACAATTCACTTAATTTAGTGATTGCAGTGTTTATATTTTCACGTCTTCTTCTTTCCACTTCTTTATGCGAATCCTTACGCTGTTGTTTCCATTCTTCAGTACCAGTGTCAGCCATTGGTTTACGTCCTCTTCTGGTATTGGATGAACTATTTTTAGATGTTTCATTATCATCAACCTTATCATCAGTGACCTTATCAGCTTTATCTGATGCTTCCAAAGAAATCTCTTCTTCCTCTTGTTCAACATCACCATTTGTTTCCTTTAGATTAGACGATTGTTCCACCAATTGACCATAACTGGCGGCAGCAGAAGCAACAGCTGCTACAACAGCAGCATCTTCATTATGGCTCAATTCACCATCATTGTCCTCTAAATCATTTGCTTTTTCGTTACCTTGTTCTAATAAAGCATCATCGATATTATGATCTTCATAGTCTGAATGCAAATCTGTTGAAGAGCCCTCACTCATTTTTTTAAAATCCTGTTTGTGTCTTTTGATGACATTAGTTGTTTCATCTTCAATGTCACTGACATCTCTTTTATTAGCCATTATTGTATCGAATTTATTTAGTTTTCAAATATCAAACTGTAAATTATTTACGTTCAACAGGGATATTTTTTTTGTTTATGTGTGGATGTTTTTTTTAATAAACAATCTTTACCTTGAGAATTAAACTTATATTAATTAATAGCTTGGGACTTAATATACTATTTTTAATAATATTATATTACATAAAAGATAATAGCTTATGACCTTTATTTATTAGTGTCGACAATTAATGAAATTGTAAACAAAAAAACAACGTGATATCCACGTGGAATATATTGTTTTTACAACTTCAATAATCATCTTTTTCTTGATATTTTAATGATTTTATAAAATATTTAAAATCATGTGGTTGTTTGTTTTCCTTGAAACTTGTACTTCGTACAACGGGATATTTTCACCAAATCAACACAAATGTTTCATATTCTGGGGTAATCATATATATAGAAGAGACTACTTCAATATGTATTTTATCTTTCATAAGTAAATAATGTTAATGCTGTCAAGTTTTATTATTAAAATATGATTATATGATTGTATGGATTATTTTATTCTAAATATTTTACTCTATTTCAAGGAAAATGATCTAGGCCCTCTCATTGAAGTTACGCTATTGACAACGTTCATGTGGTTATGAGTTACACGTTTATTTCTTGAGTAATTTCTTGACGTGTTTAAATCACTTCTGAAGGATGATGCAGATGATGATGTTGTTGAAAACGTTCTTTGTATAAACGATTGTGATGGTGAAGATACTAATGACGCATTGGAACTTGTTATTATCGAAGAATTCATGTTCATGCTCATGTTCATTGCTTTATTTGGGATTGGTGATGAAATAGGAATAGGAGTGGTTATCTTGTTCTCATTGGCGAATTCATCAGGTGGTGTCATTTCTGTTTCTGCTGAAATTTCTTCTAACTTTTCTTTTGCTGAATCTTCATCTAACGTGAACAGATTAGCATCCATGGTACCTTTATCAAACATATCGGAGTTGCTCTGTTTACTGTTAGACCTATTGGATTTTGGAGAATTTGCAATATCAACCATAGATCTAGCTTTGACTTTTGGTTGTGGACTGGAATATAACGAGTTAATAGTAGATGATGGTGAGCCATTATTAAATGTTTCTTTTAACAAGTCATTGCCGTTCTTAATTTCTTCCCTACGAGCTTCATCATGAACCATTTCAAAACTACTATTATTATTTCCTTTTTGTTCATTGCTTTCTGATATAATGGAGGCACTACTAGTTTTCAAAGAATCACTAATATTTTTTGGAGATCGGATATCTGGTTGTGCTAAATCAGGCTCATCATTAGGGTCGACACAAGTCTCGATGCCTTTGAACCATGGATCTTCGAATAGGTCATCCATTGTATAGCGTGATTCAACCTTAGGGTCACTAAGTCTCCAAGCAACTCTGGAAGCATTTTCATCTGGAAAATTTCTAGCTAGAGAATATTCCGCTCCAGGACCTGATTTATACTCACCTTTCTTTCTAAAATGTTTATTTTGGTAAAATATAAAATTGTCGTAAGAAGTTTCATAGCTTCTAAACCTAGAGTCGGTGTTACAAGATTCAAAAAATGGGATGGTACCGTTCATTAAAGTAAAAAATATCATACCCAGGGCATATGTATCTAGAGCCAACGGGTTATACCCTACCTGTAATTTTTCTGGGTAATTCTTTTTTGAATCAAAGTACATGACTTCAGGTGGGCAATATGGTGGGGAGCCGATCATACCTTTGCAAGTTTTCACAGGACTTGTGAAATCGTTTGGAATTTCATGATACCAGTCAGAAATACCAAAATCAGTTAATTTACAAATACCATCTTTTGATAGCAATACATTTTCAGGTTTTAGATCTCTGTGTGCGATACCATTATCGTGACAGAATTTAATACCTTCTGCAATTTGTTTAAAAATACAGTATTTTTCGTTAACAGGCACATTTTTCCAGCCAGATTTTTCTATCAGTTGGAATAAATCACCTTCACCTAATTCCATTACAAATCCCCAGCCTCTTGTTGTGTAAGTTGTAGTGGGTACTTTCACCAGACAAAATGTGTTGATTATGTGTATATTATGACTTAGGGATTTTGCAATTATAAATTCCTTTGAACATCTTTTATAAAATTGTTCTGGGGTCTCTTTGTAAATCATGTTCAATTTTTTCAATGCATAAATGTTTTTAGCTTTGTAAGACGATTTTATCTTTCTTACTTCACATGAACCACCAGAGCCCAATGATTTGTTTTCTTTATCAAGAATGAAATTGTCATTCAAATGGATGCTTTCTTGCATCAAATTGTGAGGTAGGTATGTGTTTGGATCAGCAATTGGTATCGGTAACATTCTTATTTTCACGTCACCATCATGCATATAGAAACTTATATCGTTAGAGTTATTTGAGCTGTTGAAACTTCCTACAACTCCTATATTCGATGCACTGCTGTTATTAGAAATTCCGTATGGGTTATATACAATCGGTTTCTCCTTATTTTCTGTGTGAATAAAATTGTTTCTATGATGGTTCATGGATAAACTATTTGATCTTTTTGGTGTCACAGTACCAGGTACTCTCTTTGGCAGTATACCTGGTGATTGTGAAGATGAAATAAAAGGGTTTGAATTTTGTTTCATCATTTTTTTGGACTTACTTGAATTTACTGAATTCACCGGAGTGCCTGAATTTGTTGGAGAGCCATAGAGGGATCTTTGTTCTCTTGTTAAGCTTATTACAGAACTTGTTTTACTTTTGAACAATTTCTTTTTCAATGAAAATAAACCATTTGATGGAGAAGCAACTTTTGTTGGAGAATCACTACTGTTCGATAAAAAACTCATGTTTTGTGATAATGATAGATGAGCAGATTGTATATTTCACTTATGAATAAAAAAAAGAAGGGAAGTTTAATTTAGTTATTTCTTGTAATTGTGTGTAATAGTAATAATTATGATATGTATTTGTATTTGTATATGAATTTTTATTTTTCTTTACTTTGTGTTTTTATACTTGCATTATGTGATAAGAACATATATTGTGGGTAAAAAAAAAATAATCAGTATAGGTAGTTACTGTATTTATGACTTCATATATACCTGTTAGCTTTAATATTGTTTTTGGTTATGATTATATTTTAAATACAAGATAGAAATGATCAAGTTTAGCATATATATATATATATACATAAATTATTATTAATTCAATGAAAAAAAACAAAAAGAATATTTATTAGAAACCTTTACATTTATGACTGTTCCCAGCTTTTATTCATTATGTAATAATGCAAAAAAGGTTTTTTTTTTTCAGTTGATTAATAATGTTTTTAGTATAAATAAAAATATATGATATATAAATAAATGTATGGTTTTGTCTTATCATATAATATAAAATCATCTTATATCATGCATCAAACAATTTTGAAAAATTATAAATTACGGAATTGAAATATTTTATGAAAAATTTCAATTAGAAAAAGAAACGAGAACAATTTCGGAATCGCCGAGCGTTTGAAAAGTTGTCTGATACAAGGATTGTACAGGCGTGTCTCTGCGAATTGAGTTGTATATATATATATATATTTTTTTTACCGAGGATTTATAATATATGAGAAAAATGACGGAATACTGTATTTGAGAAACGTGGATAGCCAAGAATAACCCAACAGACTGTGTTTTTGCTTTATAGATGTACGTATATATTTAGTTGTGAAATTTGAAGTGTGTCCACTTTAGTCTCTGCGTGTGTGTCTTGTTGTTGTTGTTGTTGTTGGCATTGTAGTTTTGCACTCAAAGGAACGGTGGAGTAGCAATAATTCTGGTAAGACGACTGCGGTTAGTAAGAAGAAAAAGAAAAGAGAAAAAGAAAAAATGACATTGACTATGATGTATTTTTGAATGTGCAGTGAACCGAGGAAGGGAAAGATGTTGGACGAGTGCTGCGAGTGAAATGTGCGATAACACGGAACGTCTGTGTGCGTGTATTTGTGTTGACAATATAGATATGAATCAAATAACGCATTCTGCTTTATTTGTCAGGTAAATGAGAGAAGTGTCTGAGAAAGGAGGAAATAGAGCCATAACTATTGTCTGCTGATAATGTGTTGTTTTTTTTTTTCTTTGTCGGGTCGACTGAAACGGATTTAAAAAGGGGGAAACTCTCTCTGTATTTGCATGACAGAAGGACTGCTGTCCTGGTTAAACCCGTGACTTGTTATATCAGTATCAGTAATTTTTATTTAAGTTGGTGGTGGTAATTATAAGGCTTTATTGTATTAACACAATTATAAGACAAGACCATACAAGAAAGGGAAGATGGATTAAAATATAGCGAGCGATAGTAAGGTTTACTGATAATAAATATTATGGAATATAATATATACGTGTACACCGAGAGAGAGAGTATACTAATTTTATTACGAGAAACATGTGCTGTTGTATAAACTTACGTTATGATAAGATTGTTTAGATGTACATTTCGATGAAGAATGATCGGGGTTGTAATTTGTGTGAATGGTAATTTCATTGTTTGTAAGTACTCTTAAAAGAATATTGAAAAGTTTTGTGGGGTTGTTTCCAATCTCGGTATGTTATTCTCTATTTACTCAGATAAATATCTTTCATGAAATTGTTTATGTAATACTACTCCCCCTTATAGAATTACAAGATAAATAAATAAAGAACAAATATATATATATTTCGTGAAGCAGCAACCGCAATCGTCATAGGACAAGAATAGCGGGGTTGGTTGGAGTTTTTATAAGAAATATATTTAAAATGACGTCCGATCCTTCGGTCAACGGTTTCCGCAACATTTAAAATCATTTAAAATCATTTAAAATATATTTCTCCACAAAATAGGTTAACCAATAGACGATTTCATATATAATTCTTAAACTGAGTTCAATATATATATTTACATAAATCATTGGGTCAATTTTATTAGGGAGAGTATCTAAATCTGTCTTGTATGAACTATTGCTTGGAAAATGAATGGGAACTAGAAGAAATTTTATTTTATAATTTCATGTATTTGTTAGTATTAATGAAGATCGCTTTTGAACAAATCTATAACACATTTTTTTTCAATACAATGATTTCAACTGAATAAACAATAAAACAAAACGGTTATTGAGAATACTTACGCATGCATATTTAAATATTCTTATATAACTAAATGCTAACCAAAGAGGGATGGGTTCAAAAGTACAAAAACGAATCCACTTCATATTCAATTTGGGTCAAATCATGCTTGATTTCATTGTATATCATATCTGTAACTTGTTGAATATTCTTATTAGAGACGTTTAATATTTTTAACTTTTTATTTTGTGTAACTTCGTTATAATCATCAATTTTAGTGAATATTTCAAAAAATTTCTCTTTCACTTTTAATTGAAATACTGTCTTTTCATATCTTTCTTCTCCAAATCCTTCTCTATCTGTATTGATATTATCATTTGTTAAAAATATTGTTAAATCTGGTTTAATTAACCCTTTATCACTATTCAAACACCATTCAAGGTCCATACCTTTGACGTCTTTCGCCAGTGAATATGCAACACCACTGTATACATATCTATCAAGAACGATATAATAGCCCTCATTCAAGAGTCTCTTGATATCATCAATCGATTCCCATCTATTGGCAGAGAATAATAGATGAATAGCTTGGTCACTTAGGTTATCTGAACTATTGGTTAAATACTCGTTGATTAATTTACCTATTTCACTCTCTCGATTTGGGAATTTAAGTTGTTTAACTTTATCTATTTTGATCTCATTTTTGAGTATTTCTATTATTTTCTCACATTGTGTAGTCTTGCCCGTTCTGTCAAGACCTTCTAAAAGAATCAATTTACCTCTGTTAGCCATTTTTATCCAATGTCGAATGTAATAAAAACTTCAATATGGTGCAAGTTCTCCAAAGCTTTGAAGATGTTGTTTCTTCAAAAGCAACTATCTCAGTTACCAATAACAGGTGATCTTTCTTAAAATGGTGATCAGAACAAATTCAGTTCGAATTTTGTTTTATTGTTTTATACCATCTTTAGTTTTCGAAGACTATAAAAAGTGAATTTTATCGCGCTAAACTTACGCGTAATAAAATCGATGGCATCCAAATTAACGTGAAATTAGCACTCGTCTCTTTACATCTTCAAAACTTTTATGTCATCAGTGTTATTAAACAAATATCATTAAATAATTATAATAATTTTTAAATATTTTTTACATATAATGCAATCAACGTAATATTGAGAATCCTATTGCTTATTTAAGTAGCAAAATTGTGGGCCATTAAATTTTCAATCTCTCTATTGTGTTTGAGATGCGATTAATATACGAGAATTCTCTTGTCAATCTTTTATGAAAACTGCATCAATGTGCTGTTTATTATGTTTTCCCATTAACAGTCGTAGAAATGTTGTCTATATCATCTTGTTTGTTTTTGGCCCTTATATTTTATGTCAATTTAGATGAGTCGTTGGTAGAGGTATAACTAATGACAAAAAATTAACTCAAATCCATTTCCATATCCATATCCATGTCCATTACGTGTTGACCATTCTGCAAGTACTTCAGTTGCTGTAGTTGGAACTCTTCCGGCGTAAGGTCGTATAATGAATTCTGTATATTCTCCGAGCTATTGTACCCTATTTGTAAGTTCGATTGATTATTCAAGAAGTAACCTTCTATCATATAATCTTCGGTTTCTGAATATGAGGATAAATTTTCGTTAATGTACTTTTGGTTATTATTTTGTGCGTAGTTTGTTTGATTATCTGAACTTCTTATAAAATTTGGCTCTGCTGGAGTAGGTGCTGGCGTAGGTGTGTATATTTTTCTTTTCCTATCTAAAAATTGGTCATTGTCATCATCACAGTTATTAATACTAATGTTATTGTTGTTATCATCATTCTTATTACCTCTTGTACTGTTATGATTATTTTTTATAAGTGCTTCTTGAAAGTCATGGGTAGTGAATTGTTTATAATCGTTATTAAAGTTCAATTTTATTCTTTTAATTCTATAGTTATTAGCTTGTTGATCTATGTGAGAATTTTGTGAATTGTTAAAGAGTGGATTGAAGCCAGTATCGTCAATTGGGAATTGTATCATTTTTAGTATGCGATTGGAAATTTTTCTTTCTGTCCAATAACAAACGAATAAACTTTTTATACGTATTATTTATCTTCTTTCTTTTTTTTTTTGGCTCGAATATATGCCACAAATCACTTAAGACTGTCGATGTAGTTCAAATTGGTTTCTTATTGAATGTTATATTATATTTTTTCAATGACCAGAGCTAAACAACAATCTATTCTATTATGGTTATTAAAATATCAAAAAAAAAAAAAATAATATATATATCAAAGAAAAAAAACCAAACAAAATGTTGATGTTGCGCGATAATTTATTCCTATATGAAAATGAAAAATTGCCCTACTGTAATAATATCAAAAATGCTTCCTATGGATATAATGAAAAGATGATCTAATTTGATTCAATTGTATTAAAGGAATAGTATTACAAGAGTCCAAATCCAGGTGGTAGCACACACACATATATATATATATATATAAGTATCTATTAACAAATTCAATAAATAAAATTTCAATCAGTGTATTAGAAATTAAATATCATCATAGAGAATACAGATAGGAAAATAAAGAATAGTACTAATCTAATCTGAAAAATTGCATATATGAGGTAATTTGAAATTTTCAAGTGATGATATCAAGTAATACACCTAATATAATCTTTTCGATTATACAGCAGGTCATTGCAACAATTACTAATAGTATTAGCTTATAATACTACATGATTAAGATAAGTATCATTGTTTATAAGACTTGTTTTATATAAGAATGAATAAATAATACACTACATTCTCTTCATTAAAAAAATTTTTCAAGAAATGTTTGTGTGTTAAGATATTAAATGTAGTCAGTATGTTTGATGGATAGTGTGAATCCCCTGTAGAGTAACAGTGTTATGTCTTCTGGTCTCTCTCTTGCTATTTCTTACTTCTTTATTAAATTTTCAAGTTTGTTAAAGAAAGTGTGCACAACTTTTTCAAATATTTTAATGTTTCCAATTATTAAAATCTGAGAATTATTGCTGTGGGACCCCCTTTTCTAAGTATTTTAAATGTAGAGGGGTGCGTACGGTATGTGTTTTGTATAAACCATTGTAAAAAGTGTTTGCTTTGTAATGCCGTAGAGACATGACATAGTTTCAGAGACAGTTAGAAAAAAGTGGAGAGAGAACCCCAAGCTGGAGATCAAGCTGGAGAGCAAGCAGGGTAAACATTCGCATTTTGTTTTAGTTGTAGGTCATGTGTTCTACACGTGATTTCAAATTGACTACAATTTTTAAGTAAACTCTCTTTTTTTTCTAAGCATAAGGTACTTTGTCTTAGATACGTACAAATCAATAAAGTATGGGGTTGCCAAGTAATGGCAAGAAAGACTATCCTTATGAACTTGGGAGGGGGAAGGAACCTTTGTTGAGGAAAGCTTTTGATACTTTGTCTGAAGAGTCTCCAACATAAGTATTTGATGCATAAGAGTTGTTACAAGAATACATATATAGGTTATCTTTGTTTTTGTAACGTTTAGTCACATAAGTTACAGGCTTTCAATGTTATGCTATCAGCAAAAAAATGAGATAAAACTACTTTCAGTATCACTGATAAGAACGAGATACTACTCCACAATCCCAATTAGTTGCTTTATTATATATAAATATATATTTATATATATAATAAACTGTGATTGTCTATTGTGGAACAACTTGTCTGATACGACTGGTGCACGTCATTGAAATGCTTCAATAGAAATGTTACTATGTGATTTTTATTAATTGCACTGATACCAAAAAAAAAACGGTCAACTGTCTTCCGCATTTTGTGTTTTTCTATCATTTTCAATATTTCATGAAAAATAAAATACATCGAATTTATTGAAATTTCACAAGGAAATAAATACACTTTAATTATGAAAATAATATGGAGATATGTCAATTGATTATTTTTTCATTTTATTTCATTAGATTTATCCAAACTTAATTGCAGCTTGTAGTCAAACTGTTTATATATATATATTGTATATTGTATATTGTATATTGTATATTGTATATTTAGAGATTGGATATTAACTAATTATTATCCTCGTATTACTAGCAGTTTCTTTATGATTTAGTGAAACAATACAAGATAATAAGGAAGTTGTGGGAAGAAGCCTTTCACTTACTATATTAGAATATAAATATTGGCACTCCTAGACTGGATCTCTTGGGTTCATGGAATATTAATTAATAACTATCATTTGAAAATCTGATTAACGACAAAACAATTTTAGTTATTTATATTGCTACAACCTCCCCCCCCCATTATATATTAAATTACAGTGCTTGGTTTTTATCATACATTAATTTCAATTGTAGAGATTTTGGAAATTTAAAATAAAAGGCCCTAGATGGAAAATAGTGACTATTTCAAAAGATCTGCTGTTTCTACAGTCCCAAATTCAGACCCCATAAGGGTTGGTATCATAGGACTATCGTCGCATAAAGGTTGGACATTCAAGGCTCATTATCCTGCATTATCTCAATTACCTTCTCAATTTCAAATCACAGCATTATATAATGCAAATATAGAGAGTTCATTGGAAGCAATAAAAAAACTGAAGCTGACCAATGCCACCGCATTTCCGACATTGGAAGCATTTGCATCATCCACTAATATTGATATGTTTCTAGTCAGCAATTGTGTTCCCGACCATTACGAAACAATCATGCCACTTATGGAACATTCCAAAAACAATCCAAATCTGAAATATTTATTTGTAGAATGGCCTATCGGATGTTCCCTCCACCAAGTAGAAGCTATATATAAAGCTTCTACAGAGAGGGGTTTACAAACAATTGTGGCATTACAAGGCAGGAAATCACCATATATATTAAGGGCTAAAGAATTGTTATCACAAGGTTATATAGGAGAAATAAATTCAATTGAAATAGCAGCCAACGGTGCTTGGTACGGTTACGATAGGCCAATGAAATCACCAAGTTTCATATATGAAATCGAGAATGGTGTTAACTTAGTTACAACCACATTTGCACATACTATCGATATAATACAGTATATCACCGGTTCTTATTTTTCGAGGATAAATTCAATGTTATTCAATAATATAGTAGAGCAAGAATTGTTAGATGAACATGGGCAAAGGACGGGAGAAAAAGTTTCTAAGACAGTTCCAGATCATTTATTATTTCAGGGTGCTCTGTTAGAAGGTAATGTTCCTGTATCCTGTAGTTTTAAAGGGGGTAAACCTACAAAGAAATTTACTAAAAATTTGGTAATAGACATTCATGGTACAAAAGGTGATATCAAATTAGAAGGGGATGCTGGTTTTGCTGAAATATCTAATCTAGTTTTATATTATAGCGGTATAAGGGCAAATGACCTACCGACAGCTCCAGGACAGACAAGTTATGATTCAAGCAAAGAACTTACGGAAGTTTATCATTTAAGAAACTACAATGCAATCTTGGGAAATATTTACAGATTATACCAGTCAGTGGCAGATTTCCATTTCAATACTCAAAATTTAAAAAGTGGTCCAACCCAATTTATTATGCAAGGTTTTGAATTCAAGGGGTATCCAACACTAATGGACGCATTAATTTTACATAGGCTAGTTGAGAATGTTTATCGTAGTAATATCACAGGTTCTACAATAAATGTAAGCGGCATTTCTCAATGTCTTTCAAATGTAAAACCATCATGAAAATGAAGAACTTAATGAATTGATGAAAATAATATGATGAATTTTATGAAATAGATACATGTATATAAGTACATAATTACTTTTTATTTAAGCTAATATGATAGATATACAGTTTTAATCTTAGATGATCAGGCTGGCTGCACCAGTTATTGTTTATTCAATTTCTGGAGGCATATTTGACAAAACTCCTCTAAAGCCTCATTATAATGGATGCCACCATATAGCATTGTATTCAAATAATCAAGGGCAAGTTGTTTCCTTGATTCGGCATTTAAGTTCCCATTTGATTGGCTATTATTAGATATATCAGTATTCAAAATTCTGTACACTTTATGCAAATGAAATTTTACTGTGTTATATTTCAATAATTGTTTTAATTCTGGAGTGTCATGATAAATCGAATTGTATAATTCAGTCGGCAGTACCACCATATCCTTGGTTATTGAAGGATCTTCATCCTTTTTATCTTCTTTTTCCAATTCTTCATTAGTATTATTCACATGATCATGTGAATGCCTGTCTGGATCTTTGAAGCATTTCAGAGAACAATACCTTATTCCACATTTTGGGCACTTATAAAGTGATTCATTCTCTTTGCAAACTCCACATTTCTCCTTGAAAGCCATAATATATGCGTTTAAAATAATAATAACTAGTTGATTCGTGCACTTACTGTTAGATATTTATATCATCGATTGTATAACTACTTAGATACTCGTGTTTTTAAACATCTCACTCAGTTAACTCATCTCATCAGATTTTTTTCATTTTAAAGCTTTTCCCCAAAAAGTTAATTTTGAACTAAGTATATAGGCGAGTTTTGAAAAGACTAATCTCATCCAAGTTATCTACGGTATATACAAGTAATCACGAAAAGATAAGTTATTATTACAGATATTGTATTGTATCATCTGATATATATTTAGATTTAAATAATAACAATGCTATAAACAACTTGTTCTAATGTTATTTAAAGTTTTAATTACCAAATTCGTATCCATATGTTTGTAATGGTCTGATAGTACAGATTTTTCAGTAGAATTTAATCTTAAATACGATTCACACAAGTCACCATCGATGACATTTTTAACAGGTGAGTAGTAACTCCTGTAATTTTTGTGATTTCTTTGAACTATGGAATACATACCTTCTGGTAATTTAGGAATGTTTCGTTCTTCATAAGTTAATGTATCTCCCTTAACATTTGATTTTTCATGTATCATTAACTTTTCTTCTTTTAGTTGTTCTTGATTGAAGAAAAACAGTTCGTCAAGGTCTGCAAGAACATTTTCAATAGAGAGTAACGAAGAAACCTGACTCTTTGATATCAAAGGTATTAAACAACCGATAGTTCCTTGTAAACCAGTATATATGATTAAGGGGCGGTCTGATAATGTTAGAGACTTTACAAGATGAAAGTTGAAAACAATATCATTGATAAAATAATGATTTTTCAGTTCTAACTTAAATGGGCACTCATAAATATTTGGTAATCTTTTAGAAAGGTTCTTATTTTTGATTATCCAGTTTGATTCTTTAGATTCGTTAAAAGTATCAAAATCAAATTTTGACAGCCTTAAGGTCCAAATATTTCCAAATTTATCACTACCAATAACCGTTGAATTATCGATAAATTTAAGGCATGTTACAGACCTTTTAGATACATCATCGGCTAATGGAATAAATATATTTTGGGCAGAATCAAAAACAAAATACATAACAGACTCCCTAATATCACCCACGGCGATAATTTCATTTTTCCAATTATCGATAGCGCTGATTTTAGTTATAGATGGAGGCGTCACTGTAATAGATTTCTTTAACAACTGTTTCTTACCTAATGCATACAAAATTAAGTTACCATGGATAGGAACCAATATCATATTATTAAACGACAATAATGAATAAACTCTATCGTTAACTTGTGTAGTATGTAAAAATGAAAAATAAAATACTTCGACGTTAGTTTTTGATGTTGTAACTGAGAAAGTATACGTTTCCAGGCTTTGATTTTCAGTGGACAATAATAAATAATATGATTTTGAATCAAATCTTGAAATAGCTGCAGATATACATTTTGTATTATTAATGATAAAATACTTTTGATTATCACTCCCATTTCGTAAAAGTTTTCCATCTCTACAAAAGGTTAACATACAATGACTTTTGGTGCTGTGCTGATTCACCTGTACTGTTAAATTGTAAGAATCTTCGATGGACAAAGCAGCACAGGTGTAATATGACCGTTGCTCTAGTACAGATGGTTCTTCTTCTTCTTCTTCTTCTTCTTCCTCATCACTTTCATCATTATTCAGTTCAGCACTGTCTTCATTAGCATTTGACTTGTTTCTTTTATCATTTACTATTAACTTACCGTCCTCAGAGTCTTGAGATGGTACACCGTTAGTCCGATTAATATTACTAATATTATTCTTTTCTCCTATATTTAGATCATCATTAATGAAATACTCAAACCAATTTTCAAAGTCAGTTAATTTTTTTAATTGTCCAATTACTAGGTCCCCATTTGAATTTAAGCCACATACACCATTTTTTTGAATATCAGAAGTCGAAAAATTTTCCATTGAAATAATTGAGGTATCAGAGCTAGATGAGATTGGGCGTATATATAAAAAAGAGTCAATCTCATAGCTGAGCCAAGTTTGACTGTTATGTATCACTATAGCATCTAACTTAGACGACAAACTCTCGTCAATTAAGATTCCATTTTCATGGTGATTGGTTTCCATGATTTCTGTTTCAGATTCTTCGCTTTCATCGATATCACTTTCAATGGATCGATAAATTGAAGATAATACGGAGAGCTTGACTTCTGCAGGCCCTGTAAATTTCAATCTAGTATCGTAGATTTGGGCATCAATGTCATTTATTTTTGACTTCATGTAAACACCATTTAATAATCCAATATGTAAATCCAACGATCCTGTCCTAATCAATTTTATATCACTTACTGGAGCCATGACATTTTGCATGGATACAATTTCGAGGAAATCATCATCTGTCTTGTTAGATAAAGAGACAATTTTGACATTAGAATCTTGGCAACCAATAGCAAGATATTTGCTTCGTGCAGAATTGTCAAAACTTAAACAATTAATTCTTTCATCAACTTCTATTTTCTTTTGTGATTCATGTATTATATCCTTTTCGGACAGATCATTTAATTCAAAATAAACAATTTCATAGTTTGAAAGAGCCACAACTATCTGAAATCTTGTACAAGTAGCAGCAGTAATTTTTATTCCTGCTGGTGGATACCATTTCAAGTTTAACTCATATTTGTTGTTATTATTTACACAAACTTGACGCATTTCATTTTCACACACTTGGATTATAGATTTATAACCTATCGATGAAGAAAAAATAGTTGTATCACCCTTTAATACAAAAATGTCTTTTTCTAGGACTAACTCCTCGATAGACTCATTTTCTACATTCAATATTGTTGTAGAATTTTTATAGCCCAAAATTAATATTTTATGAAATTTTGCATTACAATCCTTTATAGGCCATAATGATTTGACATTACTTGAAATATGAGTTGAAATTAATACTGATAATTCTAAAGATGCCCTCAAAACAATTGCTTTATCATTACTTTGGTAAGATATAGATAATGGCGATGAGTTCGTAACAATGTTTTTTCTAAGTGGGTTAAGACACTTTATAAATCCAGAAATGCTTAAATTTTTCAAATCATTCGATTTGATATACTCGATTCTTTTTTCAGGTGTTTTGGAAGAAGTTGAATTCCTTTCCGAATGTGTATCGCCTAAACTTTCAAATTGAAATAAATAGCTATTGCCATATTCAGAATTATTGAACATGTAACCATTCTTAAATATATGCAATTTTTCTGAAGCATAAATAGAATCAAAATATGATACTGATGCCACAGGTCTATTCCTATCATTCTTATCTGGTTCAATTGTAAGCTTTAATAGATCACCGTTGTTTGTTTGCAACAGTATAAAAAAATCTTTTTTTAATTTTTGGATTGTCGCAGAAATTATATTAGTAGCTTCAATAGATTCTTTTCTCTTAGGTATTTGTACTTTTAAGCTATAATAACCATTCATATCTTTAATCAAAATAAAATTCTCAAAACCTATTAAGACGAATGGGTTTATATTTTCTATTGTTTCGCCAGAATCTTCAGTATCATCAATTAAGGTCCTTATTCCATATCTAGATAATTCTGGTAAACTCATAAGAAAATTTGCTGTCGATCTTATTTTATATTCAGATTTTTTGATGATATGATTTAGACTTAAATCAAGTACATAAAATATCAAATAAAAACTATTGTTTTTAGATGTATCAATTTCGATAGATGCAAAACATGGGTTATTATACAATACGTCAAAAGACGTTTCATCTATTGTTATTCTATCAGGTCTATTAATTTCCAATGGAGATGAAATGTTTAACTTGTCGTCTTTGTAATCCAATAAAAAACATAATTTATTCTTTTCCATTGCTGAAAGTAATAAACACCTGCCATATGGGTCAATGCTTATATAAGAGATAGGCGATAATCGGCGTATTCCAGTTCTCGTAAGTGGTTGATTACACAAGGTTTGTAATTTTATAATGCCATTCTCTTTTATGAACTGTGCAATGGTTAATACACCAGAGTCGGAACTTATTGCAACTAAAGATTCATCTTTATTTTGAATAGTAAACGATTCAATTTTAGTCACGATTGAGAATATTGGTGCAGAAAATATTTGATTTAGAGTGCCTTCTGATACATCATAAAGTTCAATATGCGACTCAGTAGCAAGGCATAGTTGTAGAAGACTCCTTTTTCTTTTTTTGTTCTTAATTTTTGAGTCAGCAGATAAATCTAAAGCAGTAGAGTTTGAAGTATCTACAAAATTACCGATGCATGATTGTGTATAATTTGTTTGTTTTTTTAAAGTAAGGTTATACAAATATATATTATCGTTACCATGAATCATCGTAGTTAACCCATTCAATATTACTTGAACTTAATATAAACCGTAACAGTGTTGTCAAATAATAATAGCCTTTCATTCTTTCATTCCAATGGCTGTCTCATCTCCAGTAATACATTTTTATATTCATTTAGTTGAGGTATCGATTGCTTCTGGAAAATTAAGTGTATTACCCGGTCTTTTAGTTTCTGTCAGTAAATTATATAACTAAAGGACCTGTGATGAACGGATCTCAAATATAACGATAAATGGGCTTCTAACAAATCTATTAGTATTCAGTTTACAAGTTTAACATTCAAATTTAAGGTAGAATAGTATCATATTCATTACTATCTTCTGACCTAGCAACAACTCCGACAACGGAATATTTTAGCGTAATCTCGATTAAATGAGGGTTTATGCTACTATATCAGTTTTGTAGAAGTTCGGCAATATTGTCAAGTTGAAGTGTATGTAATCGACAATATTATCAACAATATGTTGACTTTATATATATACATATTGCTGTGAAATATACTACCTTTAACACCATTTATTGTGTGTGCAAAAATTAAAAAAACTGCTTCATAACGTTCCGTACGGGACTCGAACCCGCAGTCTTCTCCTTAGGAGGGAGACGCGTTACCATTACGCCAACGGAACATAAAATTTACTTAATCGTCAAAGTTTGAGCACGTATAACTCTCAGTATGTATGTATACGGCGTGTGACAGCAAATGTAGATTTATAACGAGTTGTTATTCCTGACAATGATATATTTGTTGAAACAGGAACTATCGGACATGTAACCAGATCATATGGCTGTTAGGGATTAACTCCGTTGTCTAATCTGCTATATATCGGATATAATGAAACGAGAGGGCAAACATTTTTCACCAGTCCATTACATCAATATTCCTACTGACTTCCTAATGTGTACATAGTAATGTTCTGTTCTACCTCTGTACCAATAATGTAATTCGACGACATCGTTGAATTGGTTGACGTGTTCAATTATAAAAAGGTATATAAAGACCCCATTAATGAATAGATAATTATATTAGTTTCCTGTCCTTTTGGATAGAAGAGTAAGGAGAATTTTATAAGCAAATTCTATAATTAAATATACATTTATTAATAAATATCAAAATATTAAATATTATTTCAATTGTTTCTTGCTTCCTATGATAATGTTTACCACATACCTCAAAAAAAAAACTTGTAACACAGAATCCTTCAAATATTCAAGTCAAATATTAAGCTGTTTAGGTATTTTGATCCAAGTAATAATATGATTAATGAAAAGTTAGATGTGATTTATCTTGTTAGAATAATATAGATTAAGACTATATACTTTCAAGTGTATGATTATAGTAAAAATTAGTTGGTGTGTATTAGAATGTTCAATTATTTTTTAGAGTATATATGCAAATTGTTTATTAAATAGTTTCGTTCGGTACATTAGTTTATTTTTTCATGAAAACTGGTTTTCATCTCCAGGAAAATTGTCTCTCTGAGAATCTTGAAAATGTGCTGTTATTGGTGTGTAAATATTAAAATTGTGATGTAATTTGTGAACCTTATCCATTATTTCCAGATTCGATCCATTGAATTCATCTCTCAATAGAGTTTTCTTTTCGTAAATATCTTTTGTGTCGATAGGTTGTAAATTTAATTTTGATTTGGTACTGTTAGACTTGGTTAAGTACATGTTAGGTACTTTTAAGCAATTATTATCAAGGAATATATCGCTTTCTATGGACAAATTATTAGATCTATATATATTTTGATCTTTTCCTAAATTGTCATTGGCATACAAATCAGAATCTGTTGTATCAATTGATGATTCAGAAGGTAGCTTCTGCAATGGTTGAAAATGTTTTTGAAGATCAAATGTATATATTTCATCCCTGAAATAACTCATACCCGAATCCATTATCATTGATGTAATTCTTGTAGGTTGAGGTTCGGAATCTTCGTCAGACATTTCTTCAAAATCGTTGTAGTCATTAGTAGGCATATGAGCGACATTTTCTAGGTCCCCGTTTTGGTTGTTACTGTCACTATTTGAGCTTGGCATAAATTCATCAAAATCATATTCGGTGTTCTTAAACTTCCCTCTTGTCAAGTATTGCATTTCCAACAATTGATCAGTTGAGGTGTTGAATGCACTGGATTGATATCCTTCCTTATTAGTTAAAATTTTCTCTTTTTGTGGATATGGACTATTGCTTGAAAATATTCTCAATGCAGTACTATGTATTGAAGACCTCTTATTTGTGACATTTTTCTCTTTTATTAATTCATCTACTTTTTTGTTAACGTTGACGCATACATATTCCCTTAAACCTCTATAATTTTCTTTCATCATTAACTTTTGATATACATAAACAGAGCACACTAACGCAATAACAAATTTTATAAAGAATATGCACCAAAGGGCAAAAGAGAAAAGCATAAAGGATAATATAATAGCTTCCTCGTGATTAGTATTTGCTATATATTTAATCTTTTCCAATAGATTCGAAACCGACTCTAAATCTGATAATGTTTCTCCATTTGATCTTGATATGAGGACACTCCACAGTGTCAAACCATTTATTACTTGTCTTGGGGTATCGGCAAATAGAAATCTAAAACAGGATTTCAATTCGAAAAAAGTAAAAAATGCAATCTTTTGAAATGTGCTATCTGCAGATAACTCATGGAACATACAATAATATGAGTAACTTCTTAAGGAATAATAATTCTTACAAAACCCATTGATATAAGACAATGCAATATTATTAGTTTTGTAAACCCTGATGCCACGAATCAATTCCCAAAAAAGTAGTACAATAGAAAAAAAAATGCATCCACTAAATAACCACTTAGAAACTTTAAATGATAAATATGGTTTTATTATATTGTTAGCCCATGAATTGAAAGCCAATAGCTTAATGCAAGTATAAATATCAGAAGCAAACAAAGCGATATTTAAAATATTTAAAATTATAACGAAAAAACCATAGTTCATTAATGTACCAAGCCGGTAATTCTTAAACTTATGTTCATCCAAATCATTGAAAGTCTTGGGATTGAGGGTATATTTCCATTTAAATTTTAACATGGTGTATAAAATCTTCCTTTTAATTTATGGTTAAATCTTTATTCAAAAACTTTTTATAATAAAAAAATATTTTTCGAGTTTATATTATATTTCGATATCCATTCATACGTTTGTTATGTTTGTGGTTTATGTGAATATAAAATAGAATCAATAGTTCCTATTCTTGTGGGGATGACCATGCAAAGAAGCTGTTCGATTTTATTTATCTTCAAAGTTACGCTTTCGGTAAGAAATCTCAAAGTTTACTGAGCATTTCTAAATTATTAAAAGTCTACTTTTCTAATAAGTTAAAGGTGTATATATATATATATATATATAACAAATCAGTTATATTAAAACTCCTTAGATACGAAACAATTATAAAACTTTTCACAAACATGATCTGAAACATTTAGTGATTTGGTGCTCTCTCTACAAAGTGAGGCCATCTAGCCAGATGAGGAATCGAATGTTAAAATTTCGCGATGTTTTGAAATTTTTCACAGAACCCAATCTTTTGAGAGAAATTATCAGAGAAATCTCTGGAGATATAAATTTGGACATCGATAAAGTTCTTCAATGGGAGAGTGTCTGTGCATGTCACAGCCTCACCTTGATTAATGCTGTAACTATTATTGGAAACAGACTCACACTTTGATGTATTTCATCAATGGAAATTGCATAAATTGAGTTTAACATATTAGAATTAAATACCAAATTACTCTTCGTTATCTTAATGTTGGCACATTCTTTTGCGTTTTGTGGCAGGAAGACGTGAATATCTGAATATTATTTATGCCCAGGAATCATGAAACTCAGAATTGAACAGTGATAAGACTGATCATTATTTCGTTGGAATAAAATAATGCAGATGAACTTGAGGAATATATATATATATATACTGTTTGTATCAATGTATAATGGAAATACTTTTGGAGTGAACACAATTTTGACTTATTTTTTTTTTAAAGAATTCATTACCATCTGTTGGATAATGTATGAGTGAGAGCTATCATCTTCATAGTTATTATCAGGATTGTGGCGTAGATTTAAAGGGATGTTGGTTATATTAAGTACATCCTCAGTCAAAACCGGTTCGATAAACCAAGGACCTACAGATTTTTTCCAATTATCTTCTTCTCTACAAAGTTTCCTTATAAGGTCTGAACTTAGGTTAAATGGTGATTTCATATCTTTCTTAAAATTTTCGTTATTACAATATGGCATATATTTATCTCCATTATTGCTAATATAACTCTTCGAAATATCAACTGAAGACAAGTGTTTGGAACTTGTCTCGGCACTGTTGTTTTGCCAGTTATTTGAGGGGATGGATGTAAAGGAGATAGAACTTCTGCCTGTATTAAAAGAACTGTTGTTAAACGAAAAATCTTCTTTTGTTGTCGATATATCATGATAGTTATTTGAATGCAGTAATATATCATTTTTAAAATTATGATACTTACCAAAATATTGTCTATTATGAAGAACATTTTGCTCCATCAAAGATTTGTAAAAAATATCACTATTCAGATCAATTTCTCTCTTCAATTCCTTGAGTCTCAATTTTGATGGTTGCAATGAAGAATAAGAACTATTATTGTTATTTTCAATAACTTCATCAACGTTACTGTTACTGGTATTTAACATATCAGTGCCTATTTCTTTGATTGGAGTGCTGTTTTGCAACGAAATTTCGGGATCATGTATTTCAAATTCCTCTTTAAATCTTACTTTTCCATTCATATGGTTGATCTGGTTACTCATATTTTCTTCTAAATTAAATTCATTAATTGTATTACTATCAGCACTGGGTGTAAACGATTTTAATTTTGGTGCTGATGATAAATTAGATTTTGTGTGAGTTTGAGATAATCCAGTCGAAATAGTTCTTTTTATTGGTGATATTTTTAAACTTCTCCCAAGTTGGTTATAATTTTTATTTGTCCTTCGTAAATTATTTATATTACCATGATCTTTTTGGTATCCATTTGGTCCTTCTTCTTGATTCACGGGACGTTGACCATATTTATATTTGGATTTGTAATTGAAAGTGTCTTCCCGTGTATTTATAAATGGTAGCCTCGTAGTAGTATCATTCATTGTTAATAAAGATCTATTCTGTTCTGCTAAAGATATATCATGCATATCATTCTTCGTCAATCTACGAATCATGTCTTGATTTATTGGAATACTCTTTTAGAATACTATTTTGAGATAAAACTATTGTTATTTCTTGTCACGATTTCTGATTCCCAACTAAATTTGTTCAACTACAATACTTTGATTTCTTCTCGATTAATATGAAATTAAAATATGAATTTTGTAAGTTTCACATAACAGATTATTAAAATATAGTAATGAGTTAATTGTGTTTACTCTTTAGGAGATGCGTTTCTTGCTAAGTATCGTGTATTAGTTTATTATTTTGTTAGGCGTTGACGGCGGGGTTTAGACAGCAATTTGAAAGGATGTTAAAAATATATAGATTATCCCACTAATTTGAGAAGGCCAACAATCTGAATCTGCTTTTAAAAGAATATATCTAAAGTGGTAATTTAAGATAAATAAGATTCTAAATAATATCTCTTAAATAATTCTCCCCAAAAAAAACACAGGAACATCCAAAAGATGGCTAACTTCTAATAAATTAAAAAGAATTAAATATTTCGTTCATTTATGTTATAGATAGTTTCCAAATTTATAGTGCAAATGGAAACAGTGTATATTCTATCATTATATATTATATGCATATGTCAAAATAATTGTCGTTTTTTTTTTGAGAGAAATCTTTTCTTATATTCAAATATGAAACAATCTACTCGAAATAATCATCAAGCTTCTTAGTTAAATTTTGTGCCAGTAAATCAATATTTCCATCACTAGAAGGAATATTAATGAACGGATTCAGTTTAATTGAAAGATATATTTTTTTCACCTGTTCAAACAATTCTTCGATTCTCTTTTCATCACTATTGTTGATATTAAAACCAATTATTAATTTCAAACCGGTAGCCTTAATAACAGATCCATACACAGAAATACCTTCTAACTCAAATAGTTTCTTGATATTTTTATTTTCTTCAATTGATAAATTATTAAATAATTCACTGGCAAAGTAATCGATGGAAATGTTTGAGAAAACATTGAATTTTAATACATTGTTAATATTTTGAGTTTCTTTCCTCAAAACATGAATTAGGATCGGAATATCATTATCATCAATAAATGAAACAAAACATGGGTCGAAAGACATTAGGAATGATTTATTTATCTATTAATTATATACTGATGCTGTTTTCTCATTTTGAATGCTTTAATTTAAACATTCTGCCCCAGTGAAACATGTCAGTTTTTATTCAACTCTTAAAAATTTCAAATCTCGATCTAATTTATCTAAGGCCTAAGATTGAAAAAAAGGGAAACTCAAAAAGACAAAGATATGGAAAAGTGACAAAAACCTAATAAGAATCATCTTTATTTTATGATTTATGAATAAAGTTAAAGTTATTTATGTTGGTACAATAATATGACATTGTCGAATTTTATCATCTTATTTAACCTTCTTTTAGTTTGTTAAAATTATTATCATTTATAGCTGTATAGAAGTTTTACAAGAAATCACTGCGTAAAGATAATTATATTAATAGATACATAAATAATTAAATGTATTTAAAAAATAATAATATAATACATATCAACAGTCGATGGTTAACGATGTATAATGTATTTTGAGTTTTTCTTTTTTTGTTCGATATTCGTTAATGTTTTAAGTATTTCGGTGTTTTCATAATAACGATTTTTAATTGAAATCTTCGCTAATAGTGTTGGCTGCTGTTCTACCAAAAACCACACATTCTAACAGACTTGAACCACCTAATCTATTAGCACCATGGACACCACCGGAAACTTCACCAGCAGCGAATAAACCCTTGGCTAAGATAGATCCATCCTTCTTAATAACTTCAGCACCTGTGTTAATTTTAGCACCACCCATTGTGAAATGGACAACTGGAGTTATTTCACCGACAAAAATTTCAGTATCAGCTGTAACATTAGAACCAAAAGAGTTAATAGTAACGGTTCTGCCAAATTTATCTGTGGACTCGTTAGAATACTTGACCAAATCCTTTGCTAATTCCTCAGCAGAAAGTGGTGACTTAGATTCGGTAACAAAATCTTTAACGGTGGTTTTCTTAATCAATTTTTTAAAGATATAAAAATCCATGTTGTTCTTATAAGCTTCGTAAACTTTGTCACTCATAACAAGATAAGCTGTATTTTTTGATGAAGGACATTCCTTTTGGATTGCAGCAGTAACTTCATCTCTTGTTGTTAATTCGTTAACAAATCTTCTACCTGTAGTTGGATTTAATAAAATACCACCTAAACCCCTTAATGCTTCAGCTGCTAAAAACTTGTTTCCAGAATCAGGGTCCGTAGGATCAATGAAACCTGTTGGATGGACTTGGATTTGATCCATATCAATCAAGTCAGCACCTAATTTTTTTAGAATTCTTTGACCATCACCTGTAGTTTGAGATCCATTGGTAGTTGGTAAATGGACAACTTCTGGAGCGTATTCATTTAGCATTTCCTTAGAAAAACCAAACCCACCAGAACAAAAGACAACATGTTTTGTTTCAATGGTTTTGCTGTTTCCTTCTCCGTCGATGTACTCGACACCTGAAATGGAACCTTGTTGGTCAACAGAAACATCAACAACTTTGCTGTTCAATAAAATATTGACTAATTTTGGATCTTGTTCTGAAATGTTTTGTAACTTCTTAGACAAAGTAGAAACAATTTCGAAACCGGGTGGTAGTTTTCCGGAAGATCTATGAGTTCTTGGGGCCGAGTGACCACCTAATTGGGCTAATAGATCTAACTTGATTCCAAAGTCTTGTTGTAACCATTCAATAGCAGAGCTAGAGTCATTTGCCAATTTATTCATTAAAGATTCGACACCCTTATGTTTTGCTGATTTAACAGTATCCTTAAAGAATAAATCTGGTGAATCTTGAACGTTGAGAGACTTTTGAGTCATTGTATAAGTACCATTGATACCACTTGAAGCTTTAGTGGAATTTCCACCGATGTTGGCAGCTTTATCTAAAAGGACGATTGGGATCTTGTACTTGTTGACTAATTGGTTACCAGCTGATAAACCGGCTAGACCAGTTCCAATAATTACTACAGGTTTTCTAGAAGACATTTCGGTTCTTTTTTACTTTTCTTCTATATTGTTGTTGTAAGTATTAACAACTCTTCCTATATTTAATTATTAAAATCACCGCAAACTTCAAGCCAATATACGTTGAATTAAAATAAAGTTTATCAAAGCATTTTTGTTAAAAGTCATTCTTTTAAATACAAATTAAAAGAAACAATTAAAACTTATTCTAAGGAGACCCCATCTCAACGAAAAGTGTTGTTGTCATTATAATTATTTTTCAGAAATTAAACGAGTTACGAAATCCGCACTTAATTTTTCTGTAAGTTTCGTTCCTCCCTCTGCAAAAATTACATTATAAGGTACTAAGATTGTTAAATTCTGGGTTCATGAATAATTTCATATTAGTAAGAAAAATTCAATCGAAACCATCTATATTACCACCAATTTTTAATAGTGATAACTTGGATTGTACATCTATCTTTTTAAGCCAGAAGTATGTTTGAAATGTTGTTGTTTTTTAATATTAAGTATTATATTATTTATTCGAAATTTGCTCTAACTTTATACAATTTTATCTGTGATAACCACAAAACTATATAATTTTGTATATAATTAATTAATAATTAATATTTTAATTGCCAAATACATCTTCAAATAACTCCGATATTGAAGTTTGAGACTTCTTAGAGTACGAATATCTCAATTTTTGAAAATATATATATTCTAGCGTATGCCAATCAATTGATTCTTAGAATTATATATTACTGACTGGCAATCCAGATACGAACCAATTCAACATGACACGGCAATAATAACCTTTTCTTAGTTAATTTTTACTCATTAAAATTAATAAAAAAGAGAGAAAGAACATTATCTCGTTGCGTAAACATTTTCTTACCAAAAAAATCAAACATGTCAGCCAATCAAACTACTATTTTGTATAATGAAAATATAATTGTTTGATCACAAGTCGTCTCACCATATATGAGTAGCTTCAAGTTAATTATATTTAACTTCAGAAACCATTGATCATCAAATGTGCTGGTTGTTTACGTAGTTTTCTCATACTTTGAAAGAATGCATTAATAAAAGTAATGAAAAAACAAATAAAAAATTTGAAGAAAAAAAAAATACCCATTTGATTAAATATTAAAACCTTATTCATTATCAGTGCTTTCTAAAAGCACTTGAAAGAAAGAATTACCATATGCTTTATAACCCACAATGCCACGTAATCTATACTTTTCTTAAAAGTTAATTAATAAAGAAATGTTTTCATTAGAAAACAATGATATAACAGAATTAGTACTATGCTAAATAGACTAATACTTGTATGTTTTGATGTCACGAATAGCATTACCGTCAACATCCATCTTTTCTGTGGACTCACTTCTGTAAATTTGAGTTGGACCATTTTGATTGTATGGATGAACTTTAGCATATTCGAAGGCTTCCTTAACAGCCAATTTAACTTTTTCTAAAGATTCATTAGAAATTTGGTAATGGAAAGAAACTCTACCACCCATTAATTTGACACCGTATTTTAGACCCTTCTTTACTAAAACATCTGGATCAATCTTTGCCTTTTGCAAATCAATGAAGACAAAATTTGTGTCAGCTGGTGATTCTAATGGAATACCTTCTTGTTTACAGAACTCAGCTAAATTGTGAGCTAACTTGTGAGAGTATTTAATTTGTTCTTTCCAGTTACCGTCAACACAGTATAATGCCATTCTTGAGATCATACCAGATTGTCTAATACCACCACCTTGTTGTTTTCTGAAATGGTTAGCTTTCTTGATGAACTTGACGTCACCGACTAAAACGGAACCGATTGGGGCACCAACAGATTTGGATAAACAGACAGAAATGGAGTCGAAAATTTCAGCAAATTGTTTAGCTGGAACACCGGTTTCAGCACATGCATTGAAAATTCTAGCACCGTCACAGTGTAATAATAGGTTGTTAGCCTTACACCAGGTTCTGATACGGAACAATTCTTCCAATGGGTACAAGATACCGTGTAAAGTATTTTCTAAAGAGATGACTCTTGTTGGAGCACCGTGGATATCACCGTCGTCTGGGATGTAGTGAGACTTGATATCTTCTAAGGTTAAATAGTTACCATTCGATGGGATGACTGGGACAACCATTGATTGTGACAAGATGGCCAAACCTGCTGCTTCATGAGTGTAAACATGGGCTCTGTAGTCACATAGAATGGAGTATGGTGGTTGAGTCAAGTGTGTTCTTAAAGCGATTTGATTAGACAAAGTACCAGAAACACAGAATAGACCAGCTTCATAACCGAACATCTTAGCGATAGTTTTTTCCAATAGGACAGTATCTGAATCTTCACCGTAAACAGCGTCACCTTTGGTGGCAGATAAAGCGACTTGGATCATTTCACTAGTTGGGGTAGTGAAAGTATCAGAACGGAAATCATTAGAGGCAGATGTATAATTTGGTGGTAATTCGAACTCAGACATTATTTCAAAGTATATACTATAATTTTCAAATTTTATTTTATTGGTAATATTGTTGAGTGGCTTTTTTTTTTATATTTTAGAATAAATGAGTATCACTCTTGTGGGCGAAAGTAGAGATGGGTTAGTATATTTATAAATATATGTATATATTTTGTGATAGTATAAATTAATCTACAAGATCAGTTCATAATACGATTTAGTTAAATTTTGCAAAATAGCTTGTATATATATATATACATATTATAAAAGAATGAATAAGATTAAATGACAAAAGAAAACAATATAATACAATACAGAAGAACTATTGAAGTTATTTGATGATAATAAAATTTTCCAAAAAAAAACAATTTTATCAGCAAGCAATGAGAAATAGTCAGAATATATAATGGTAAATAAGATACGGTTAGGGAACAAACCAGAAAGAAAATACAGTAGAGATGTAATCATTTCGAAAGTTTTATAAAAATGATATCCTCAAACGTTTTGAATTGAGTTGAAAGATAAGATAATTAACTAAACGTCTCTCACTCTTATTGAGATGGGAATCACACACAGTGTGTGAAGTGAAAGAGAACGAACATCTTAAGACTGGTTGATCAAATTATTTCCAGATGTCCAAAAAAAAAAAAAAAAACATTATGAAAGTACACAACGTAATAGAAACAAAACTGCTCTCTCTATAACTGCTCCATAATGCTCACTAATTTAAATCTTAAAAAGACATTTCGTAAATATTACTCTCTCATTACAGTAAACACTATAGAACGTATGGTAATAAAAATAAAAGACATCAATGAAACAAAAAAAATTTTTCTTATTCCACTCGTTGAGGTTCTCGAAGTCTTTTTATTATAATTATAATTTAACATATAATACAATATAATTTAAAAAAACGGGTTTTCATGGTAATTAATAATATGTGGTGAATATTGAAAAAAAAAATAAAATAATCCAGTTTTTTTTTTTTGATTACAAACGGTAAGATTTGTGCGAACAGAACAGTTCGAGAAATCAATGAAAACATTTATTTGGACGTAGATGGAAAAGCTAGGCTTATATTTGTTGTTGTTGTTGTTGTTGTTGTTGTATTCTTTTGGGTTAGCATTTTTATACAATTTGCATAAAGTATTTTGTTTTAAGGATGAGAAATTTTGTTCTTCAATTTTTTTTTGAGTATTCTCTCTTTGAGTGCACTGTATAACCTGTGAAGTTTCGCATTAAATTAACAGAATGAGAGAATATTAATTCTTTTGGAAAAAAATAAGAAAATAAAAAACATAACCATGAGTAAAAATCTATGAATAACAGAGAGAAAATGCTCAAAATGGAACAACCACTACTGAGTCAGTTAAGTTTGAAAAAAGTTAATCACTAAAAGAAAGCTTTTCAAACAATTGTATTCTGCAAGATAGTGTAGTGTGGTCGTTTTTCGTATTTTTTTGGTTAGTCGTCTGTCACTTGTCTTAGTAGGAAACCCAATGCACAATTGTTATTGCTTAGCTAGTTGTCTGCTTGTCGAGTATTTTTCACAATTCGTAGTCAGAAGAGCTCTTCTTGCAGCGCAGAAAGATAAAAAAAAAAAAAAAAGAAATGAGGATGGGGGGGGGGTCTTCTTCTGTGCTTCTTCTTCTGTGCTTCTTCTTCTGCTTCGCAATGGGTAATGACGGTAGGGTAAATTAAAGACAAGTCCACACGTGATCTGTTATTTACCGGCTGGTCGGGTAATATTTGTGCAATAAAATGTCAATTAATTATATTGACGCATGTTAAAAATTGTATCAACCAGATTTGAATTAACTATTATATAGAAAAAACATAATTTGTTCAATGGATTACTCATCAAGACTGGTTAGGTTAATGGATGCATGTTTGATTCAGTGATTGGGTAAGGTTCGTTTGCTTTTGTAAGATAAAATAAAAAAAAGAGTAGGATAAAACAAAAAAAAGAGTAGGATAAAACGACATTCCATCCTCATAGCTCCAGTAGATAATTGAATAAAGATGAGTGCTGTTAAACCCAATGCCAACGTGGATCAAGAAGCAAGATTAGAGTTCTTAAGATCTGCATCAAATAAAAACCTTATTCAGTTGCCTTCGCGTTTCAAAAAGGCCAACTATAAGAAACCTGGAAGAAGATACAAGTCTGCCAAGCAATTGACCTCTGATGAGTTGAAAAGATTAAATAGTCTAGAAGGGAACCCTATCCATAAAGTCACTTTTTTTAATGTGTCGGCACCACCTTCATTAAAACCAACTAAAAAATATTGTGATATCACAGGTCTACCATCATTATACAAATCCCCAACAAATTCCATACGGTACTACAATTCAGAAATATATCAAGTTATTGTAAAACCAATGACCACTGGTGTCGATCAACAATATTTAAAATTGAGAGGAGACGATTTCGTATTAAAATAGTGGGAAATACCCTGTATGTAATATTAAATATTTTAATGAATGAAATGGAAAAATGGTTAACACCGTATATATGTATATATATGTATATATTGATAGGTCTAGATATTACTTATATAGATATCTAAGCAATTAAGATATATCACCATGGGATATACCCAATTCGACGATGGCATACACATTTAATAAAGATAGAAATATCCAAATGATAACACTTACAGTGGTCATTATCCAATTATTTGACATATCTACAGCGCTAACTTTGTCATGTGTAGCATCGTTATTAGAATTATCGCCACCTGCAACTGTTGCCTCGTTAATTGTTGTGTTATTCTTTTCTGAGCTCTCATTACTTTCTATTGGAGCCAGATCTGAAGTTGTACATGCATTATTATCCTCTTTAGGAGTGCTCTTATGCACAGAGTACTCCTCGTTATCTTCGTCATTATTCACTTTCAAAGACATAATCTTCTTACTTGAAGTAAAATATACTAGCGGTGCCACTATAAACGGTAGTAAGATCGAAAGGACAACTTGAGACGCATTTAAAGTTTTCGATAAAGCATCTCTACCAATACAAATAGATACTACCAAACATGGAATAATGGATATGCCTCTTGTGATTAACCGCCTCTGCCATGGTACTAATGTCCATTTTATATGGCCTTCGCATACTATTTGACCCGCCATTGTACATACAATACCAGCAGATTGACCACTCAGAAGAAGTGCTATCATGAAAATTGTACCCGCCCCAGAAGAAATTGTCCTCGATAATAAGTCGTGTATTGTGTATAAATCAGCACCAATTGCTTCATCGGTACCAAATAGAGTTGAACCAGCAATGATCAATATGGCACAGTTGATGAAGAAAGCAACAGTAAGTAGAGTGGACGCTAATTCAATCATTGAAAATTTCATGCAATATCTTATAGCGTCAAGTGATGGAGTGTAATTTAAAAAGTTTTGCTCTGTAAGCATTTCTTTAGTCCTCCTATTATGCTCTTCTTCAGCATATTCATAATCTGAATCGGGGTTTATTGAGTAAATCCCATGTTTAATATCGTAGTCCAACAATCTTGGTTGAACAATGCCTGAACCCAAGAACAAAGAATGTGGCATTACTGTTGCACCCAAGATAGCAATGGCATTATACATACCATTATGATGAAACATCTCTCTTGAAGGCACAAACCCTCTGAATATCTGTCTTGTTTGTTGAATGGTGAAGTTAATGTATGAAAGCTCGATAGTAAAACATACAAACACTGCCAAGACAAGCAAAGCAATACCAATCTCAAAAATTCTAATTAGTTTCATTGAAGAGACACCTGGTTTGTAAAATATCATAATAATAAAGATATCTACAACACTAATGGCAACACCTGCGGGTAATGGCACTTTAATTAATATATTTAAGGCAATTGCGGTACCAATTACCTCTGCGATATCTGTTGAAATAATACAAGCTTCAGCAAATACATAGAGGATAATATTCATCCATCTTGGAAGGTAAATTCTACAAGCCCTTGCCAGATCTAAACCTGTCACTGAGGCTAGCTTAATACACAAACACTGCAAATAAATAGCAATACAATTTGACAACAATACAACACATAACAGAGTGAATTGGTTCTGAGCACCCGAAGTCACTGCAGTTGAGTAATTCCCTGGATCTATATAAGCGACACTCACTAGTAAACCGGGACCTATGAATTTCAGATATTTTTGAACTGTATACTTGATTCTAGATGATCTAGTTTCATAAGTTTCATTATATATTGTGTGTGGATGGTTGCTATCAAACGAGTTGCGCAGTTCTGTGACTTTCAAATCAATGTTTTCATTCTGTGATTGTGTATCAGTATTTCTTTTTGACAAATCTTGTTTTATTGGTTTTGTTAGTGAATTCTCGTTTCCAGATACAATTTCATCAGACGATTGTGGTTCAGTAACTGTTCTTTTTTTAAACCTAGAAACAATATTTAAACCTAAGGCCATCATTCCAAATAGTAGTGTTCTCTAACTTATTCCTAGGATGTTTATATATATATAATTGTTGTGGATTGAAAAATTTCACAGAAAATAACACAAGGTCATATACATGTAATTGGATTTTTAACAATAGAACAAAAAACTGTGTACACCAAGTAATATGCAACTGACACAAGTTATGAACAGTTATGAAACAATTGATATGGTTTGCGAAAAAAGGAAACAAGAATCACTAAGGAGAATGAAAGGGAACAGTAATTGACTTAAAATAAATATATAATTACAGTTACAAAAAAAAAAAGTTGCAAATTATCAAAACAGACAATTGAAATTCTAAATCCCATTGAGTCTAATCCTCTTTTGCATGATGACTATAAATAATTAATCAACTTTTCCAGGTACTATGAATATTTTTTTCATCATCTTTATTATTTAGTGAGAGAACCTCTCTTGGGTATAGAAGAATTCTTAATACTTAATTTTTTAAAAGTCTCTTTAAATTTAAACATTTTCATTTTCAGGGTAATCCTGTGATGATTTTTTAAAAACAAAAAAATTCGTGATGAGTTTCCAATTGAAACACACACAAAATAATAATAATAAACAATGAAACAAAATGTTTAAAAATTATTTGAGAATGTTAATGATAAAGATGTATTTCTAGTGGAGTTGGTTGATGAATCGTGAATCCATTATACAAGGTTGCTAATAATTTACAATTCTGAGCATCGAAAAAAAAAACAATAAAGTGACGAAAAATAGTTTGCTTTGGGGTAGCTTCTATTTTTTTTTTTTTTCTTTGAAAAATATGGAACTTTATTATGTACTATTATTCTCTATTCTTTGGTTGTCATACAAATTATATGGGTATTTGACTGTGCCAGTGTTGGAGGTTGTGAATTTTTTGAAAGTTAAGACTCCATATGCTACTAAACTGTCGATTGACAAGATCGGTAAACATTCTATAACGATCCATTGGGAAAATGAACCAAAATTGAAACCCACTGGAGATGAAAAACATGATGAAGAAAGGGATGAAAGTGGTAGAATCTCACACTACATATTGTATTTGAATAATAAACAATTCGGTATTTTTGCAAACTCATCAAATACGATGTACACTTGTTGTGCAATAAATGGGTTAAATGCAAATTCAGAGTACAGTTTGGACTTTGTGACTGTAAATAATTTAGGTTTCATCAGCCGTCAGCCAACAATTTATTGTATGACAAAGGATGAGAATTATGACGATTATACGAGTAAAATCGAGAAAATAACAAAAAACAACTGGAAAAGAAATGCCACAATATTGATCGATAACAATGTCTCAGACTCCATAACTACCGTGGACAATAATGTTGGTGATGTGAATATTCCATCAGCTTCTCAAAATATACAAAATTCTCAAAATATACAAAATTCTCAAAATTCTCAACATGTAAATGAAAATATTCCATCTTATAACAAACTAATGACTTTGGAAGATCTAGAGAATTTAACTATTCCAGAGCTTAGAAGAATTCTAATTTCTTCGCAGGAAGACTTACATCATATTACTTCACAAAGAACAAGACTGTTGGAGGATTTTCAAGATTCAAAATTACAATTAGAATTGGAATTGGATAACTTGAAGAGTAATTGGCATCATGAGATGGAATTAAGAAAATCTTTAAAATTCAATATTAAATCATTAGAGAATTCTAAAGCATTGCATGAACTAAAATTAGGTAAACTTAATAAAAATATTAAAATATCCCAAGAAAAGACTGAAAAATTGGAAAAAAGTATGGCGAATTGGGAAAACGATGGCTCTAATTTGGATGACCTGAATAAAACTTTCTCTGAGAAAACTTTAATTATCAGAAATGAAATTGATATAAAATCAAAAAATGTAAAAAAATTAAAGAAGGAAATGAATGATTATGGAGTAATGAATAAAAATTTAAATAAATCAAACAATCTCAAATTGAATAAAAGAGAATTAACAGAAATTTTAAAAGATTTGAATGATTCCATTGCGGATGAAACAGGATTATTATCAGCTGATGGTCAAGTTATATTGTCGAAGTTAACATATTCTTCCACTTTCTATAATCTAATAACTGATCAACTTAATACAGATTCTAAATTGAATTCTCTTTGGAATGTGAAACAGAAAAATTTTATGAAAGAGCTCGCAGTATTGGATCAAAATTTTAAACTAGCCAGTGCATTGAACTCTCAATTAAGATCTGATGTGGTTATTAAACCTTACTCGGGCAATAATGCTTCATCTGTAATTAATGTTGAAGATAATAATTCCTCTGTAAAGTTTAATAACTTTGCGAATAACCCATCTATTGTTGAATCCATATCAAAACATGACTCATTAAAATTTTCTGGTTTAGGAATTATTAAAAATGAAGAACCTATTCAACAACCTCCAAAGCTATCGCCAACTCCAATGTTGGATATTTCTAATGTGTCTTCAAATGCTCAAAATTCTGATCATCAAGCTACATCTTCAAGAAGAGAGTCATTGTTATCTTCTCAACTGAATAAAAAGATCAATTCTCAATTTAGTCAGTATAGCATACCGACAACTGCAACTATTACTGCTACCGCTATTGCAATGACTGGTAACCAATTAGTTAATAATTCTTCTGAAAATCTACTAAGTACCAATTCTCTGAATAATACAAATATGATGGCAAATGATATTTTTGAGGTTAAGAATGAAATTACTCAAGAACCAAAACTTGAGTTTGAAAATAATGATCATATCATTACAGGTTTGCAAGACTTGGTTTATGGAGATCAAGATGCGGATGATCAGATAACTAACTACTCCAAGGGATTTACTACAGATCAACTAGACAACTACTGGGTGAATACGAAGGATAGGCCTAAGGATTATATGAGACCTAATGTTGTTGATGCATTCCCTATGACACCTTCTCCACATCAAACGGCATTTGCATTCAGTAATGGTAATGATTTCATTTCGCCAATTTCATCAAACACGATGCCTTTTAATTCCTATATGAGGAATGTATCTTCTAATTCGAATACAACTAATAATATTTACCATACCAAAAACAATCTATCTGGGAGTAATCATTACATTCCGAATTCATTCAATGATGATGCTATTAGCCAAACATATGCTGATCCCATCAGTCTATCTAATCCAAATGGTTACCAAATGACGTCAGATGGAGCTGGGTTATTATCATCATCCGTTCCTCAGATAAACGACATGACGATACTTAACAGTTTACAAGAAAATATCAATATGATGCGAAATGGTGAAAGCAATGAATTTTCTGATGGATTTCCATTACAGTCCTCTACCTCCATTACCATTGGATCGCGTTCTAGATCACAAACGAACTCTCAGTCAGCTAACAACATGATCTGGAATCAACCAAGTGAAACCAAATCTGATATTAAAGTCAAGGAACCGAAGACAAAAAAGAAAAGGTTTTTCAAAAGATAGTCCAACAGACAAACTGCCAGCCATCTGCGTGAGTCAGTTTTTTTGTTTTTTGCAACATATTTATAGATAATGATACATATATTTTTGATAATGAAATTTTTGCATCTGCATGAATAATGAAATACTCTGCATAATTTATTCATATTCCTAAACCCAAGTGATTAGACTATAAACATCTTGGAATATCCACAATTTATAATACACAAGACAAAACAGACATTTAATTCTTCTCTTTACTTGTTGTTGCAAAATATATGCAATTATTAAGTAACGATAAATATAGTTTAATCATGAGTTGATATCATTATTCCTCTCTTTTATCGAATCAATTAGTCAACATCATTACTTTCTCTATTTTGTATATGTTTATGGCATGCTTTAAATTAATTATGTAACCATACGGCCAAGAATGCATGTCACTGCATCTTGTTTTCTATTCTTTGCCCTTTTGGTGTAATGGGGGTGTTTCCTTGGTATACTGAAAGAGTGCTTCCTAGGCAAATATTGTGATGAAAACAAGAAAAAAAAAAAAAAAAAAAAAAAGTAAAAAGTTTGAGATTATATTGACACGTTGAGATTCCGAAATGAAAAAAAATAAAAAAAGAAAATAAGACAGCAGATTCATACAACTACTAAATAATTTTTCAATTATGGTAAGATCTTGTAGTTGTTTAGTTCAAAATTGTTTGTAACTTCTGTGTTATTAGTTATAATTAGAATACATAAGAAGTTTTGTAAATTACAACTCATTTGTATAAGTTGTCTTTATTGATAACATTATTTTAAGTTTCAATTCAACAATTAGCGAAACCTTTTTTTTTTTGCATCCATCACGTAATATTAAGAAGGGAGACTAAACAAGTGAGACAAAACTAAAATCACAGAAAAAAGGTATAAGATAGTTAACGTCAATCTAAAATTGTAATAGTTTAAGCTATAGTAATTACTTCTGTGTGAATTTTTTTTTTTTGTTAATTGTTACCAGCATATATTACTGTAAAAATGAGGTTACAAGTTAGAAATTTTCGTTTTATCATTGGTGGGTTTGCCATACTTATGATGTTCATGTTATTGAAGTCATCAGATAACTTATCCGAGTCGGTTTCTACTTTACAAGATTTTCAATATAATATTCAAGATAGTATTCAAAATGGTTTACAGCAATCAGGTTTATTGTCTGGTTCCGATTCAGATGATTCCGATGAACAAGATTTAGCTCCAGGCAGTGTTCCAGCTTCTGAAAACACTGACAACCAACCTCCAGCTGAAGAGCCTCAAGATTCTACAGTTAATTCTCAACCTGTCTCAGATAAACCAGGTATCATTGATGACAGTACTACTGATAGTAAAAATCCAGATGTATCAAATGCCGTTAAGGAAAATTTAAATACTAATGTTAAAACTTCTACTAAGACATGTGATAAGGAAAATCAATTCGTTATTGTCATTGATGCTGGTTCAAGTGGTAGTAGAATTCACATTTATAAGTTCAATGTTTGTACCACTCCAGCTTTATTGGTCAATGAATACTTCTTGGGTGTCTCCCCAGGTTTGTCTGCTTTCCCAGATAATCCAGGTCAAGGTGCTGAAACTATTGAAGCTTTATTGAAAAAGGCTTTAGAAGTTATCCCAGAATCCCAAAGAGCTTGTACTCCATTGACTCTAAAGGCCACAGCTGGTTTAAGATTAACAGGTGATGATACTGCTACGGAAATTTTAACCACTGTGAGAAACACAATTGAATCCAAATACCCATTCCCAATTGTTGATACTAATGGTATTGAAATCATGAGTGGTGCAGAAGAGGCCGTTAATGCTTGGACTACTGTCAACTACTTATTAGGTAACATTGGTACCGCTAAAAAGGTTGGTACAAGTGCTGTATTTGATTTAGGTGGTGGTTCTACTCAAATTGTTTTTGAACCAACGTATCCAAAGAGAGGTAAATTACCAAATGGTGTTCATAAATTTGAATTACCATTCGGTGGTGCTGATTACACTCTTTATCAATACTCTCATTTGAACTATGGTTTAAATGAAGCAAGAAAGTTAATTAGTACTAAATTGATGGAAGATTACAAAGCTGGTGGTGTCATTAGTGAAGCTGATGTTGGTAGAAACTTAGAATTAAACCATCCATGTGTTCCAGCTAAGATGCAATTCTTGAATCAAAAGGTTCAGGTATCCTCTGGAGAAATTTACACTGTCGACTTCTTAGGAAGTACAGAATCTAATGTTGACAGTTGTAGAAACTTGATTGCTAAAATCTTCGACAAGACGACATGTAGCACTAAACCATGTTCTTTCAACGGTGTCCATCAACCATCTTTAGTTTCAAACTTCCCAGAAATTAGTGATCTATATATCATTTCATTTTTCTATGATAGAACCTCCAAATTAGGTCTACCAAATTCTTTCACCTTAAATGAAATGAAGGAATTTGCTAACACCATTTGTGCTGGTCCAGACTCTTACCACGATTCTTTTGCTGGTGTTCCATCTATTGCTGGCACAGCCCGTCGTTCTTCTTTGAACTGTTTAGATCTACAGTATGAAATTTCTTTGCTAGAACTAGGTTACGGTATTCCAGGCGATAGAGAATTGAAGACTGCTCAAAAGATTTCCGGTAGTGAAGTCAGTTGGTGTTTGGGTGCTGCTTTACCATTATTAGATGGTAAGAACTGGCACTGTAAGGACCCTGCTACTGCCCAACCTCAACAGCCACTTGTTTAAATTGATCCATATTTTACCCGAAGGGAAAGGGTACAAGAAAATAAGATATAATACAAAATAAAGATACATTTAATATTTCAAAACACATATTTCCTTTCTTTATGTCGCCCAAAATCAATATTTTTTACAGAGAAAATTCGAATTAATTAATTTCTCAAGTATATATAATTATGTAAATTAAATTATTGGTGTAATTACAGTTTTTAAAATAAAAAAAGATAAGAGTATAAGTTAATGAATCAGAAAGGATCCATGAATATATTTTGATTAGGTACATTTAATTATTAGTTTTTGAATACTGGTATTATTTTTTTGGTACCCAAAAAAAGGCCAGCTAAAATAGACATTCCGGAACCAAGATGATAATTCATGTAACCCAATTATAGCAGAAGTCCAAACGATAGTCCCAAATTAAAGCATTTAACGACCTAATATTTGTTGATTGACATTAGTGACAAAATAAAACATGATTTTATATTTTCTTCACCATGTGAAGGGAAGGATGCTTCAAATGCATGAATTATTTAGTAAGTGATTATGGCAATTTAACTGTGGAGTTGAAGAGCCACGTGATAGCGCCGGTTATTGCCCTGAAGAAAAATAACTGTAACTCCACATTATTGGTCGGATCATTTGGTTTAAATGTGTTGTATTTTACTAATTCGTAACAATTGGTATTATACACAACACAAGACGATCAATAATGTTAAAAGAAAACGTATATATGCTATAACATTTTGTGTGCCCCAGGTTTATTTCGTAATTTCTTGCAATCGTTTACCAGTATTCAATAAGAATGCTAAAATTTCCAAAAAATAACATAAAAAAAACAACATACAATATACAGTTTGGATACAGATTTTTCCATATCTATAAAATGTGACAGTATCACATAATATTATCTGATACAAAGATTACAATACCTAAATTTCTTATATACATATGTATTGTAGTAAATTAACCCCATCACTGGTCAGATTAATTTTGAGTGAAGCAACGGATGCTACATTGTTAGTAAAAAGAAATACATTGTTATTTATTTCGTATAAATTGTATATCGTAGACTGTGTGTTTCTTCTTAACCTCTTGAAAATTGATTGAAAACATCATTAGACCTTTTGTTATATCTCGCATTTGGAAACAAGCTCATTCATCTAAATGAATCACTCCTTCAAATGGGGATTTCATTTAATCTATATGTCGTACGTAATTTATCATTTCTTTCTCTTCTCTTCTGAACGAATTTTTAAGGTTTTCTACAGGCATTTCAACGAGGAATGGGGGTTTCTCTCATTTTGAATGTTGCTCTTTCTCCGAGTCAGTCTTCTCAAAATTTTGAAAATATATATATGAAGAAGTTCGTATATGAAAAAAAAAAAAAAAAGAGGTATTAGTAATAATTACGAATTATTTCTTATTTAAAAGGAGAGGTTTTTTAATTCTTTATGTTAATTAAATCTTATTTCACATTGTATAATTAATCAATTAACCATTGAAGTTGGAAACTAGGTCGATAGTTGATTATTTAATTAATTTTTTTTCTATATTTTGTTGATTATTTCGATAGAGAATCTCAAGATTACCCAATTAATCTTTTCTAGATAATAATTTCATTGAGTCAAGTTTCAATCATAAAAATTGTTGGTTTGGTTTTTATTAGGTTCTTCCTTTTTTTTTTTTTTTGAGTTCTTAATTTTTCTTCAGAAGAGATCAACAGTGAAGGACGATTATTCTTAAAATTGTGTAGACCTTATATATTCAACCCTGAACACGATCAGTTAGCAATGAAAAGATCTTTTGAGGATACCGTTGTCAGCACAGGGGAGAATGCCAAGAAGGATAATTCGAAGATGAAAGTGCATTGGAAACTTTATGAGAGTAAAGATGATTTATCAGATGATTTCAATACATCTTCTTTTTCTTCCGGTAATGAAACAAAGAATTTTCAAAATCATACTAAATCATTTTCTGATGATGAAGTTGAAAACAAAAAATTAGCGTTGGTCGATAATAACTATGTCGATGATGATGATGATGATGCGGGCATTGAAATCAAAAGGAAATATACAGATGATGATTATGAAGGGTGTATAATAATAAATAAAACGGTAGAAGAAAATAACGGGACCAGTACAGGAACTGGTCGTAAAAATTCACTCACCGGAAGTAAATCTATGCCAGATGTCTCAAAAATGAAAGCAGCTATTAAACCTCATTTTAAATATGCATCACATGCATATGGTTTGCGTATGATGTCCAAAAAAATTTTCAATACAAAAGTTGAGTTGGATGTTGAAAATTTAATGATAGTGATAAAGAACAACGATGTTTCCCTAATTTATTTGCTTAGAGAATTGATCGAATGGTTATTAGATAAATATCCGGCTATCACTGTTTATATAGAAGATAAAGTTTTGGAAAATAAAAGTTTTGATGTTGAATCGTTGCTGTCAGATCTCAAATGCATGGCTTGCAGGATTAAATTTTGGAATGTGGAATTCTTAAAAGAAAATGTGGGTTTTTTTGATTTGGCAATTACTTTAGGTGGTGACGGTACTGTTCTGTTTGTTTCATCCATTTTCCAAAATCACGTTCCTCCTGTACTATCCTTTTCATTAGGATCATTGGGTTTCCTGACAAATTATAAATTTGAACATTTTAAAAAGGATTTATCGAGAATATTAAATAATAACAAAGTTAAAACAAACCTTAGAATGAGGCTGGAGTGCAAAGTTTATAGAAGAAGAGAACCGGTAATAAATCCAGAAACTGGGAAGAAATTGTATGTTTCAGAGCTGGTGTCTGAACATCATGTCCTTAACGAGTTGACAGTAGATAGGGGACCTTCACCTTTTATTTCTAATTTGGAGTTATACAACGATTGTTCACTATTAACTGTTGCACAAGCAGATGGTTTAATTATTAGCACTCCAACTGGTTCTACGGCATACTCCTTAAGTGCGGGTGGCTCTTTGGTCTACCCTAGTGTTAATGCCATTGCAGTTACGCCAATTTGCCCACATACTTTGAACTTCAGACCAATTATATTGCCGGACAGTGTGAATTTGAAAATAAAGGTTTCAATGAAATCGAGAGCAACGGCATGGGCAGCATTCGATGGTAAAAACAGAATTGAATTATTAGTTGGTGATTATATCACTATTTCTGCAAGTCCATACGCTTTCCCAACAATCGAATCATCTCCAAATGAATTTGTTGATAGCATAAATAGAACATTAAATTGGAATCTAAGAGAAGAGCAGAAATCTTTTACACATATGTTGTCAGAGAAGAATAAAAAGAAGTACGCTAATGACCCAATAACCCTTGATGAATCCGATGAAAGTTGTGAAGAAGTAGAAGTGCAAGAAAAAATCAAAGGTAGCAAAATTGATTTGTCTATCGTGAGAAAGTTGATTGGTACATCAGAAGGGAACAAGGATTCAATAATAACTTTTGAAAAGACAAAAGAACGTTGAAGTACTCAACTTCGGTATGGTACTGAAAAAACTGTTTAATCAATTTTACATATAGTATAAATATTATAATTAAAAAAAAGGTTCGATAATTTTGCTAAAAATATATCTAAATGATTATATTTATAATATTTGATTGATAAAATAATGATGATTGCTACCGAAGATTTATAATTATGTCTAGAACAAGCATTAAAAGTATATTAATGCTTATTGTCGTAAATATTTTTCAAGTAGTACCACATTCCTAAATGAATTCGTTATTCTTTAAGATTATCATTGGTGATATAACAAAAATCTTTCACGGTTGAAGAATTAGTTTTTTTTGCATGGGTACTATTATAAAAGTAACTGAGTCGCAAGGTTATCAACAATCTGCTGATAGCAACATTTTTCTCTATCTCAATTATACTCTTGATTGAAATTTCTAGGTACGAGCATAGAGTTTAATTGACAATCCCCGCAGGCGTTGAATATGACCGAAATTGGTAAAAAAATAATATTAATGATTTCCTAAAACGGTAATTTAAGTAAAATTTCGATATTTTGACGTGATGCGCCGCATTTGGAAATTTCACCAAATCTTCAAAAAAAAAAAAAGAAACTGAAGCTCATTGAGGTTTTTCAACATTCTTATATAAAAACATATTTTATAGAATTACTTATCTGTTTAAAATTACTTAGTATCAAACAATCCTTTCTATTTTGTTATGATGAATCAACAAGAATACGGTGAACAAAATAATTTCCAATAATGAAGTTGATCTGGTTGTTAATTTCATTTATAAGTACAATTCATTCCGTGGTGCTAGCCACTGACACCATATATTGTAATGAAACATCTTCATGCCCAGAGTCTACACCTTGTTGCTCTATTACAGGTATTTGTGGTACCGGTGAGTATTGTTTAGGTTCCTGCAATCCAGCCTTTTCTTTTAGCATTGACGCATGTCTCCCAGTTCCTGTGTGCAAAGATTCAAGTACTTTATTCAGTAGGTATTCAGATAAGTTAGCTTACGCCTATACATATTTGGGTAATGTAAGTGAAGCAGATTGGTTATATTCTGGTTATGTTATGGATTACGAAGATGAGGACAGTTTGATTTTGGCAATGCCAAAAAATTCTACAGGTTCAGTTTTATCGAGTACAAGATATATGTGGTATGGTAAATACAGTATAAGATTAAAGACTTCACACTTAGCTGGTGTTATTACTGCTATTGTGTTATATTCCCAAGTTCGTGATGAAGTCGATTATGAATTCGTTGGCGTCGATTTAGAGACTGCACAAACGAATTATTTTTGGCAAGCTACTTTGAATTATACCCACAGTGCTAACATATCTACAACAGATACCTTCAATGAATTTCACACATATGAAGTTGACTGGAAAGAGGATTCCCTTGTTTGGTCTGTTGATGGGGTTGCATTCAGAACTTTGTATAAGAATGAAACTTATAATGCAACATCTGGTGAATATCAATACCCACAAACTCCATCAAGAATTCAAATATCTATTTGGCCAGGTGGTGATTCAAGTCAAGGTCAAGGTACCATTGAATGGGCCGGTGGTGCTATAGACTGGGATGCTGACGATTTGACGGACCCAGGTTATTACTACATGATTTTGAATGAAGCCAATATTACATGTTATGATCCTCCGAGCGGAACTACCAAAAATGGAACATCGGCATATAAATATATGAAATCGGATTCATTCCTTCAAAGTGATATTGCCATTGTTGATGCAAATATCATGCTGCGAAGTTTAGATGATTCAGGTTTGACCAATTACACAAGTTCCTCTAATTCTTCTAGCTCGAGTAGTAAAATATCATCTAGTTCATCTAAAAGCTCGATTAAAAATTCAGGCTCATCATCTACTTCAACTGGCACACACACGACCTCTTCTAAAAGTATTTCCGATGAACAAAAGACGAAATTTTTCCAAGATTTAAATTCAACATCTAGTAGTACTGCTGGTGCAGCTACCTTATTTGGCAGCAACTGGTTTGTGGTATTATTCAGTTTTGTTGTGACCTATATAATATAATCCTCTACCTTGTTGATAAAAGTGTTCATATAAAGATGTAACATGCATATATATATATATTTACGTATACCCAATATTTATATAGATTTATTGAGGTAAAAGGACAAGAAGTACCTATAATAAAATAAATATTAATAAGCAACTATTAACTCGGGTATTATAATATATAATAGAGTAATTGTAAAACGAAAACTTGGAAAACACAAATTTTGATAAGTATTAGTATTTTTGCTTTTTACATGAATATAATAAATAAATATATACCATTGGAATATATAGTTTTTAAAAAGAGTTGGAGAGATCACTGTTTGAAAAATGTATTTCTATATCTCTAGACAATTTTTAAATTTTAATTTTAATTTAATATTTGTGGGGAGGGGGTTTATCCTGATATTTAAAAATTTTTGTTATTAATTATGATTAAATCTATGATGATTTTAGTATCCTTGGTTATTTAAGTTTATTTAGTAGCCTTGACTAAATAGGTGATTAAATCGTTTCTATCCTTTTCCTTCTTTAAACCACCGAAAGCCATTTTAGTACCTGGAATATATTTCTTTGGGTTAGTTAAATATTCAGACATGTTATTTTCATCCCATAAGACGTTCTTCTTAATATTGGCATCGGTGTAAGAATAACCTGCAGCTTGACCAGAGTGTCTACCGAAAACACCGTGTAAATTTGGACCAACCTTGTTAGCACCACCTTCTTCAACGGTGTGACATTGTAGACATCTAGTTTTGAATAAAGTAGCACCTTTCTTTTCAGAACCTTTTTCGAAAGCCATTTTGTATTTATGTGTATATTATTTTAATTGATTTTTTGATTGTACTTTTATGAGTGAATTATTCAAATAAAAAAAACTTACAATGATATAAATGTGTAAAATTAAAAAAGCAAATGGTAGAGAAGAATTATAATTAAAGAAGTATATGATATGAAAAGAAAAAGTTGAATTGTAATGGAATCTTCGATGTTATTATATATGAATTTAAAATTAATAATAACAATAATAATAAAAGCGATAATTAAACAGAATATGTCAACCATGAAATCATATAAATTAAGAATAGTAACAAAAAGAGCACTAAGAGAAGAGAGAAAAAGAGAGAGATAATATATTCAAAATCTAAAACCGATGTTCCCTTGTGAGAGAGCCATTTAGAGAGAAGGAACGTCAAAAGAAAGGCTTTATGATTGATGCTATTAGTTGTTCCATGTGTCTATTGAAATTCTCAAGGGTATAAAATCTTAAGATAGCTAAATTTTTCGCAAATAAAATTAAACATCATTATAAATGAATGTCCTTATTTCTCATATTAATAATAATAAGTAAGAAAATTGTATATAAAAGAAAGTAGTAGTAGCCAATAAAACCGATATAAAATGAGAACCTTCTGGTAAATTAAGAGATGCGCGTATAATAAATATTAACATTCAAATTGAATTCTAAGAGTTCACACTCTTTATTTACTATGTATAATATGAGTTTTTATTTCGAATTATCATCATTGGAATAGAGAGAAGTTTCGAATAATAAGAAGCTTTAAAGTTTAAGAGATTTATTATTGCTTTGATGGTGGCCAGAAGGTTATATGAGAGATCCTTTAGTGGTGAAATTCCAGAGCGAGTGGACAATAGCTAGCATTCATTATAGGATACTATGTATAGTATTGTATGTATATTATATATATATATATTTAGATGTTACAATACGTTACGTTATTAATAGTAGTGTCTTTCTTCAACACTATTTAAAGTAAAACTATCGAAATGATAGAATACGTTTCTTCTCAGTGGGGAGATTCGTTCCCACTCTGCAGTATTTCTTACTTGACTTGATTTTTTACTTTCTTTTTTTTTCTTGTGGTCAGAATGATCCAATCAGAAGAGAGTATCAACCTTCGCCCCCTCTTCTTCTTCACCCGTTAGCTGCGCGTGCTTGACAGTCACAATGTGCTAACATTGAACATGTACAAGCATTATCTGGGTGAGAGTTGTTCCTCGCGTGCTACTGGTACAATTGATTCGATTGACCAATAATAATTGTTTTGATAATTGCTGATTCTTATATGGATTCAAGAGAGAGAGAGAGAGAGAGAGAGGAAGAAAGTGCGACTCATTCCATGGAATATTTAATAAATCCGAAATATCCTTCACGCAAGAAGAAAATATTGCTTCACAGTTTTCTCCGTCTTTGATCTTCATGCTCCGTCTAGCTTCGCTACAGTATTAATTTCTCTTTCGGATATTTTCTCATTTTATTGGTTCGATGAAGGGCATTTTTTGCAAATATGAGAAAATGGTTGTGGGGGTAGGGAGAGAAAGAGAGAGAGACAGAGAGAGAGACAGAGAGAGAGAGAGCATCGAGCTAATAAACATTGAATTGACTCACAGTATGCAAATAATTTTGCGCAAGATGCATGGGCTCCCTTTGGGGAGGAATCTTAATGGTAGTAAGTATAATATGAGACTAAATTTTTATGCTTGTTATTACTGACAATTAAACAGTGCAAGCTGAGCAAGCTGAACAAACTGTTGAAGTGGGAGTGGAAGTTAAAATGGGGGGGATTCTACTGTTGTAATCACGTGATTGGTCGGGTAATTATGATAATGCTTTATCTAGGCGGGTAACTGTGAAATTATATTAATCGATCTCGTGATGAATTGTGTATTCTTGAATTATTTTATTGAAATAATCATTCTGCGATGCGATGAGCTTGCAATTTGAAAATATATGTATAATAATATATACATTGACAAGAATTTGGTGCTAACAATGTGCCGATATGAGTCTCCTTTCTGTTTATATTAGAACACAATAATTATTGGAACAATTAATTTATTTCAAATGTTAAGTGTGTGTATGTGTATATATTGTTGAATTTTTGTTCTTTTGCAGAGAGAAGCTATCATACAATCGAATAAAAACAGGAAAAAGTAAGCACGATGAGCAAGTTTGATTGTTACATTTTCGACATTGAAGGTACAGTGTGTCCAATTTCATTTGTGAAAGACGAACTATTCCCATATTTTTTGGAAAACCTAGATGACATTATATTGAACTTAGACTCTCAAGACCCGACAATTCAAGCCATTGTCAAGAAATTTCCTGAGTCGGATCCACAAACGTTGTTGAAGTATATCACAGATTTGGTTGATAACGACGTTAAAGACCCAGTTTTGAAAGAGTTACAAGGTAATGTTTGGTACAGGGGTTATTACAATGGTGATATAAAGGCACCTGTTTACGAAGATGCAATCAATTTTATCAAGAATCCAAACAATAAAATTTTTATCTACTCTAGTGGATCAGTGAAAGCACAAAAATTATTATTTCAATTTGTTAAGAATCCAAATGGGGATGGTACAATTGATTTAACGAAATATATTTTAGGTTACTATGACATTACTACATCTGGTAAAAAAATCGAATCCAAATCATATTTAAATATTGTTAATGATATTAATAAGAATGCTAATAATTTAAACAAATTTTTATTTTTAAGTGACAATCCTCTAGAGATTGATGCAGCCACTGAATCGAATTTATCAACAAGATTGTTTATTAGAGATGGTAACAATCCAATTCCAGAAAATGTATTATCTAAATACAATAAGATTTACAGTTGTAATGAGTTATGATGATCAACGAGGGATGTGAAAAGGATAAATGCATGTGTAATGGGCCTTGTACCTCTTTAAAAGCAGGAAAAAGAAAAGATACAGAAAAAATAAAAATACTTAAAATGGTTGAGTACATTCAATTATGCGGTTAAATTGCTTTGCTGTATAGAATTATGTTTTTCAAATCACTATAAAATAAACAAACGAACCCTTTTAAAGGTTCTATTGAAGGGAGTAGGGGATCAAAATGAATACTGCGTGTAGGATGTATCCATTTGATTGAGAGAGAAAAGGATTATAGAGAATGGGGAACATTGATCGTATATAGCACTATATGTAGCGAATCAGTTTTGTATAGGGACATAGCATAATACACAATAATCTATTAAATACAAGTATTGTTTGTATATATCGAATAATATAAGTTTGATGATCCTTCCTTCCCCCTAATTCTTACTACTTTTAACATCATTTACATAATTATGAGCACACACTATACAATCGATCTGTTTTTTGAAGTGATGACCTAATTGAAAATGTTTAAAATTGGCCAACTGTGTTACCCTCCCATTATTACACACTTTTTAATTATTAATAAATAATTTTTCATAATATTTTGCATACACACATTATTATGGTGCACAAACAACCAGACAAAAGTACGTGCAAGTATGATATATTTGTGTTTGGTATTCATTTTCTCGCCTAAAAGTGAAAGATTTTTTCAATCTGGTCAATTTTTTAAAACCGAAAAATTTCAAAGAAGAAATAAATCAAAATTATTAGAGAAGAGAATTGAGAGAAGAGCCTGCTTGTGCATAGGAGTAATATAATATAAAACAATTTAATTAAAAAGACAGTGATATTATTATCATGCTAGCACTTGGGCATTTCCCCTCTTTTTTTCGTTTCATAAATTTTTTGTTTCCATTTTGTTCTTTGTACCATCGAAACCACCGATATATATTATATTTGTTTACTATATATCGGTGGTTCATCATTTATTTATATTGGGTCTGTAGAAACAGTGCTACAAGTGAAGATTTTATATTATATTGTATGGTATTATATTGCATTACCACAAAAGAACACAAAAGAGCACAAAAGAGCACAACAATTAATAAGTTGTGTTTGAGCCCAGAAACAGCTGCACCATGGCGTATTTATTAACTAGAAAAACTCAAAAAAAAAAACAAATATAATGATGTAACCACTATTAATGAAGTCCCAGTATTCTTGGTGTATACCAAAAAAAAATAATATTTTCCAAAATTTTTTATCGTCCTGTTTTTCCCATAAAAAACCAATTAATCAATTTTGTTTTGGTGTGTGTGTGTTATTTATTTCTTTTTTTTCTTCGCTTCGAAATCTTTCGAGATTAAAACAACATCCGTCACTGCGCCCAAATCGTGACCCAAACATTATCACAGAATACAAAAACTACTTATATAAAACAAAACATCATACATTATTTCGGGTGCACAGAGTCTTTCCTCTAACAGTTTCTTACTTCTTTTCAATTCTCTTCGCTTCCCTTCCATGCCAAATGCTCTCTCTCTCTCTCTCTCCACTAAACCAAACGCACACAAAGATTGACAATACAACATTTCCCTATTCGGGTCTAGCTCGCCTCTCTCTCTTCTCATCTCGCCTCCCTCTCTCCACCTGTTTCTCTCGGCATGCAATCCAAAAGAAAATTTTCATTTTTCGTCTTTTTTGGAATAATATCGTCTTTAAGCTTTTTTTTTTTACTTTTTAAAGTTTTCTGTGAATAAGTTTTCTGTGAAAAAAACCTGCCACTGAGAGAGAGAGAGTGCCAGTTCTCCGCGAAACAATACGATGAAAAAAAAAAAACTTCAAGTTGCTGTCAAGTCGAAACTTTTTTCGGTGTTGTCGTTCTCTCTTTCTACGTGACAATTTCTTCAAAAAAAACCTTCTATCGTCCATAATGTTATAATATTGCATTGCATACATAATATATGTGTTTCTTTCTTTTAAATAAGGTCGTTTTTATTAAATTTTATCGATTTTATCGCTTTAAATTTTTTTTTTTACTTACAAAAGTTCAACAACTCTCTACCGCAACTCTGTGTATAATTGATGTCTGTCTGTGCTCTAATGGCCAATTCTTACTCTATTCTTTATTGGTATTGCTAAAAAAAATACATAATAATAATAATAATACTTCCACAAGTCAAGAAAGATAAAGAAATGAAAAAAATTTTCTTTATTATATAAATGAACATTATTTCACAACAATTATTCATCCAAAAATTATATCAATTGTCTCTTTCTCTTTCCCTTTTAATTATATTAAATATATATATATAATTTTTTATTGTAAAAATTTTATTATCTTTTCTTCCCCTCATAATAGAACAACCAACAATAGTTTGATTTTAGATTAATCTCTATCACATATCAGAACTCTACCTCAATTTAATATACACATAATAGAAATGTCCGACGACGAACAACACACCTTCGAAACCGCCGATGCTGGTTCCTCTTTAACTTACCCAATGCAATGTTCTGCTTTGAGAAAGAACGGTTTCGTTGTCATCAAAGGTAGACCATGTAAGATTATCGATATGTCCACTTCTAAAACTGGTAAGCACGGTCACGCTAAAGTCCATTTAGTCGCTACTGATATCTTCACCGGTAAGAAGTTAGAAGATTTATCTCCATCCACTCACAACATGGAATGTCCATTTGTTAAGAGAACCGAATTCCAATTGTTAGATATTGATGACGGTTTCTTATCCTTAATGACCATGGAAGGTGAAACCAAGGATGACGTCAAGTCCCCAGAAGGTGAATTAGGTGAAAAAATTCAAGCTGCTTTCGATGAAGGTAAGGACTTAATGGTCACTGTCATCTCCGCTATGGAAGAAGAAGCTGCCATCTCCTTCAAGGAAACTGCTGGTTCCGCTTAAGCATGACATTTTTGTTTTGGATCAATTAAAAAGAACTTTTTCTTCTTTTTTTTTTTTATTAACAATACCAATTCAATGTATCATCCTTTCCCTGATTTATATTTTGAAAATCACATTTTTTTTTTCAAAGTATAATATAATAATAACAAACAAACAAGAATTTACAAAACATATTCTATTGCATCAATGTACGAAGTAAACTTTTTTTTTTTTTTGGAAAGTTTTTTTTTCATTAAAAATATAATCTTTTTTAATTATTTATTTGTATAATATCATTATTTATTATTTTAATACAATTAAGTTATATTGAAATTTTCTAAATTGTTTCTTGCATTCGAACATTAGTACTTTTCCTTAAATCATATGAAAATTAATTGTTTAGGTCTATAATTAAACAATTAATCAAGTGTTATCGCTTTACTGCTGAAAATAAATCATGTCAACGAGAAATACTAATACAAAACAATTAAAAAACCCCAAAAAAACTTTGAATCGAATTTGAACTTGAAGATACAACACCCAGCAACAAACTTATTTTCAACTCACAGAATCTTCTCAACAAGAAAGCAAATGACGAATTCGTTTGTTCTATAAACTTCACTCAACAATCTACTCTATAAACTTCACTCAACAATCTACTCTATAAAGTTCACTCAACAATCTTAGACCAAAAATATCATTGCTTTAATAAATGTCACTCTCGACTGTCATCGGCCGTTGTCGCTGACCACTGTCTCTCTCAAGTGTGGCCCCCCCCCCCACCACCATAAAGTTTTGAGGGAAACCAGTCTCTCTCTCTCTCTTTATAATTGTTGCCTAATTACCCGCCCACCCAACTTCCCACCAAACTTCGAATTCCCGCACAATTCCTTAGTCAGCTTTCTGTATTTTTCATTTACTGCATTTGGAAATAGTCCTCTCCCTCTCTCTCTCTCCCTCTCTCTCTCAGCAACTTCTTCTCTTTAAAAGAGTGTGTTCAATCAATTCTATGAATGCTAACTAGAGTTGAAACATTTCGAAATGAAAAATTTTCTTTCTTACTCATCTCTAACAGACAGTTCAATGTCTTCTAAGATTTAAATCATAACTCTATCAATTGCTTTACACACACCACACACCACTTCACTTTTTGTATCGATGTTTCAACACACACTGCTCTCAAGCCATTCAACATAGGGCTCTCTCTGGTACAATCAAACCTGTCTTCAAAAACATACATCAAAAATAATTTTATCACTTGAGATATATTTTCTATTCATTCGATATAATTATTCTTTTTTTTTTTTTTTTTATAAATTCTATTCTATCGTTCTAGAGATCTGAATAAATTGATACTCATTAAATTATATCTATCTGTTTTAATTATATTTTAGTCATATTAGGTGGTATATAACATTGTGAATTTCGAATTGTACAATTTTTTTTTTCAATTTTTGTCACATACATATATATACGTATACAAGCAGGGAAATTTTTTTTGTTCCATTACACACATCCCAGTTTCCCAAACTATTTACGTTCCCACAATTATATCATTAACAACAATACATTTGAACTCAAAACAATGCTAAGATCAGTAATAATTAGAAACAATCTATTCAACATAACGAAGAGATTCTATCACCCAAACGTTATTGAACATTATACAAACCCAAGAAACGTTGGCTCTCTAGATAAGAACCAGTCTAATGTAGGAACTGGTTTAGTCGGCGCCCCAGCTTGTGGTGACGTGATGAAATTACAAATTGAAGTCGATGACAAGACTGGTATAATTGAGAATGTAAAATTTAAAACGTTTGGTTGTGGATCTGCCATTGCTTCCTCATCTTATGTTACCGAATTGGTAAGGGGAATCACTGTGGATGAAGCAGCTAAAATTAAAAATACAGAAATAGCAAAAGAATTAAGCTTACCTCCAGTTAAACTTCATTGTTCTATGTTGGCTGAAGATGCTATCAAGGCGGCCATCAGAGATTACAAATCAAAGAGAGACGCTACAAATCTAACATGATTTATAAGATAAAATTTAATCATCAGTTTCCAATAAAATAAAACAAAACTAAATTTAACAACCATCTCATAACGAACAATTAACGTAAAACAAAATTTTTTGCATATACCATATAACGTAACATTATTATCATATTTTTTTGTCATTAAAAGATAACTAACTAATTTAATTATAAAGAGAGAACAATGTAATTCTACTTATACTTAGTCATTGTCTATAAGCAACGTAGATCGTTAGAATAGCATTCGAAAATTCTGAGGCATCAGATATTAATCAATTTAAATACTGAAAGAAATTAGTCCACACCTCCAGATAATATATAATCTGCTTTATATATTTCCCCATACTCTATATATACCAATTATAACAAAAGCTATTCTTCTATTTTACACACACACACACACACACACATATATATATCAGTTATAATATATAGAGTTGATATATCCTTTAGCTTTACGCTTCGTTTCGTTTTATGTGATGCCTTGAAATAAATTCAAGCTTTTCAATTTTTCAAAAATTTTTTTTGAAATTCAACCACAGCAATAAACTATCAATGCCTGAGATGTTTAACATATAATGATATCGTTCATTAGGTGCATTGCAGATGTAATATTATTGTTATTATAAATTCTTTACCATTTCTAGGAATATGGCAAAATAAAATATACAACTTTTCTTGCTTGCATTCGAACGTTTATTCAGTTGTACTCGGTTACACGACAAGTGAGTTCAATTAAAGACACACATATACACTGAGAACACGATGTCATCCACTTTATTTGACGATATTTTTGTGGTTTCCGAAGTTGACCCAGGTCGTTACAACAAAGTTTCTCGTATCGAAGCTTCCTCCACTTCTCAAGAACAAACCAAGCTAACATTAGACATCAACACGGATCTATTCCCGGTAAATGTAAAGGATCAATTAACAGTTGCCATTGCTTCTACTTTATCCATAGATGGCTCAATTGATAACAATGAGAACAAGAGTTGGAGACCTCCAAGACCAAATGAAAGATCCTTAGCTGATGACTATGACTATGTCATGTACGGTACTGCTTACAAATTCGAGGAAGTATCAAAAGATATGATCACTATCTACTATTCATTCGGTGGTTTACTAATGAGACTCGAAGGTAACTATAGAAAATTAAACAACCTAAAACAAGAAAATGCATACTTATTGATCCGTCGCTAGGTACACTTTAGAATAAAATTAAAATCTAAAATACGTTTCATATCTAGCAGATTAATTAAAATTCAAAATAAATTATGATGTGATTTTCTATAGATATATTGAAATAGAGAGATAAATAAATCATTTCATTCTTTTGTAATATATACGTTATTCATTAAGATAATTTACAAAAAATAAAAATCAATACAAATATAATAAGGTACCTTTATAGAACGTGTGTTCTATTATATTTATTTTTATAATTAATTATTTATATTAATAAAATTTGATGGAATGCGTTGATAGTATGAAGAATTTGGGATCTAACTAAACCGTACAAATGTATTAAATAACATGTTCATCATTACTCCGAAGACTAGGGACATTTTTTGTGTTCTGTTAAAGACTTTATCAACTTTCATTAAGAGTAAACCAAATATACCCAGTGTAAACCCAACTAGGAACCCTAATAATATATCGATATTATGTTTGTAGTTGGCTGTTGGTACCGAGTTGAATACATTATCTATATTCTCGTCTCCAGTAGTAGTAGTAGTAGTAGTACCATTTGCTCCTGTTTCCATCCATTGTTCTTCTAACTGTCTTATGTCTATACCTCTATTCCCATTATTATCGTTTCCATTGGCCTCTGTACTACTTGAATCTGTATCCAAATTTTGGAGATCTCCGTAAGTACGCCTGAATTGCTCCCTGAACAATTCGATTTCTTCGTCAGAAAAACCGACAGCCCGTAACCTGTCAAAACCGATGGCCTGAGTAGTAGTAGAGCTTTCTGACTGACCTTGATCATCTAACATATCTTCATTATTCAATTCTTGGTCGGACAATTCGCTCGTTCCTACCATACAATGGATATAAAATTTGTTCCCATTAGACATGGAATTATTATTAAAGAACCGGGATATTTCATTTGGTAAGTTAAAACTAGAATTCAATATAACACCATTCCTAATGAACCGCAGCCTTCTACTAGCAGTTTTATCTGATCTACGATTCCTACACATATTACGTATCCATTTTATACTAATATTGCCGTACGGCACATTTGTAATATTTAACTCTAAATCATGGATGGACTCATCAGAAAAACGTATTACAACGAATCTATCCTCACTATCATTATCAATATTTGTAGTAGGTAAAAGAGGTTCTTGTGACATGCTTTGGAATCAGATTGCACAAATTTGCACTTTTTTTTCAATCCTCAAAATGACTATTTATTATATCGTTGGTAACGTATACGAAGATCTACCCTTTAGTAATGCATCAACTACAAACCATCTTAATCAATGTCTTATAATTGAAATAAATGATGTTCTTATATGAGGAGTAAACCCCCCATCCCATACCTACAAGTTGTACCCTTTCCAAATGTCAAAATCATTTAATTACAGTTCATCAACATATTCGGGTAAAAACACTCAAAATTTTTTTAGTATATAAGGACCAAACAATTTTCAATTGTTGTTTAAAAAAATTTCTCACTCTTATTGAAGATATTTTTTATTATTTATTATAAATTTATGTTGTTTTAGTTGTTGATTATATTTGGATTCTATATATATTTTACTTTAGTTCTTATTACAGAAGAAAACCATATAAAAATATATTAATCGTGCGGATTAATAATCCAGGACTCTAAAACCGTGTTGTTTGAAGTGATCTATAGCGTTGTTTCAAACGTCAAGTCCATCGGAGAGATAGAAATTTTGTTCATCTTAGTGCCCTTTTGTACTGATTATAAATGGTTCTCGTATCAATATAAGTTTATACTTTGTTGATTCTAGTACTATTACTGTTTTTGCATGGGCTGGTAGGACAGACATTTTTTTAAAAAATTTTATATACAGAATCTATTTATTTTGGGTGGGATGCTCACTTATGTTTTTTTATTCTTTTCTTAATCACATTGAACAATATTTTTTCTTATGATGGATCACTAAAAATAATTATCTATTAATAAATAGTTTGATGTACATGTCATCTTCACAGACTATGAGTATTTACAATGGGAATATAATATATCGTTACGGCGATGTAGGTATGAAGTTGCCGATAATGCAGGTTGGCATATTATACATATCTCTCCTAATAGTAAAACTAAAACAACATGCTCTTTTTTTCCTTGTGTCAATGATTCTAAGATTACAACTGGTTAAAACAGCTTTCTGTCCTTTATCAAATGCAATTGCACCGTACTTTTCCCAATAATTGACAGCACTTTCCTCAGTCATCAATTCATAAATAGCAATGTTTCCTTCTCGAAGTTGATCGACAGAATAACCAACCAAAGAAGCAAATTCTTTGTTCCCTCTATATATTTCCCCAGTTCGCCTCCAGAGACAGGCTGGAATACTCATAGAAGTGAATACTCTGTCATAAGATAATAATATTCTTTCAAAACGTTCTTCAATGAGAATTAAGTCAACATCTTTAAGGGATTTTGCAATAGCTCGAAAAGCTGGTCGTATGATAGAGAGAGGTTGGAGAATACGCTGCTTGGATTCTTGATCCATGTATTTATCCATATATCCTTGTAATCTTGCATATCCAGCAGCGTAATTGTAGGGCTTCAGAAGGCCAGCTTCCATTTTAGCATTGATAACCAATCTCAATTTCTCTTCTGGAGATATCTCGGCAACAGGATCAGCAGCAGTTAAGAAGAAGTGTTCGTTGGGGGTATTATTATTACCTAACCTCCTATCCACTGTAGCCTTATTTTTGGTATAGTTAGAATTCAGAGAGTTATCTAAACCAATGCCTCTTCTCACACTATAATTTGAAGTAACTTTTGAATCCACCTTTTGTTGACTAATATCATTAGATTGAATTTTAGATATCTTTCCTGATTTACCAATGTTCTGAGTTTTTAAAATATGTGGTAGTGTATTTCCTGTTATCGAAGTACTTTTATTATCAGATTTAGATACACGATTATCAACATTATTGATTGAAGTACCACTATTTTGCAAATCGAAATTGTTTAAAAAGGCAGGCTCCTCTAGCATGTTTAAAAAATCATTTAATGAACTAAACTCAGAGCCTGCATTCTGGGATGCAAATTGATTTGTTGGCAAGAAATTCAATAAATAATTTGAATTTATTAAATTGTCTTGAACTTCAAAGTTTGGAATTTCCGATGGTAATGGTATAACTTCTTCACTATTATTTAAATTTTCACTCCCTTGAATGATATTATTTACACTCTCTGTATCGCTTTGGGACTCATTATATATCTCTTTATTAACTTCATCAATGTCATTCGTAGTGATATTTTCATCATCAATATCGTCATTATGATCTCTCGCTTCTAATATAGAATCTGACTGAATGCATAGAATTGATATATCTCTTTTCATACATCTAGCGCAAGGTCTTTCACCATCACATACCAAATGAGATCTTCTACAATATATACATGAAGGGTTTGATTTCTTTCTCATCTTAGTCTCTAACATTTTATTCTCATCGACACACACACACTATATTCAAATAAATCAAATCTCGTCTAATTTTCGTTTCAGTAAATGTAGTACAAATGATCACATTCACAGTCAAATACCTGATTCAAATTGTATAATACAACTTACTTCTAAGAATTACGATATTTTTGTAGATTCGAGAAAAGAGCATCTTCAATTTCAACGTAATATATATATTTTCCATCTATTTGTTGTGGGGGAAGATGCTGCCGCTTTTTTAGAAATAAAGGAAACTTGTTTGAATTCAAATAGTATAAAATAGTATAAAATTATATAAATAACTATTGATTGGGGAATGTTTTATATGTTGACAACTATCTTAATCGAATACGATAATAAGGCTAGCATTAATCAATCGCTTTAATATCATCATCGACGTGGGGTAGTGAGTATTTTGAATGTTATAGATCTGTATACAAAATTGACGACCAATGTTGGGATTAAAGAATAGTTACAAGCGCTTGATAGGATTGCATAATATTGCGAGATCTTCACATGTTTCAATATATGAATTAGGGAATTCGAATAGATTCCAAGTCACGAGAATAAATTCATTGCACTTCACACCTTTCCCTTGTACTTTAAAAGGAAGATTATATTCAACTGGTAATAATGATAATAATGACATAATTAATGAAATAAGTTCAAAATTAACTAGAGAAGAATTAATCAAATTACATAAAATGAGGAGGGAGAAGGAACAACAATTTAAAGATAGAACTGCTGCATACTATTTCACAAGTGTGGCTGTTATATTTCTTGGACTGGCTTATGCAGCAGTTCCACTTTATAGAGCCATTTGTGCACGTACAGGATTCGGTGGTATTCCAATTACTGACAGACGTAAATTTACAGATGATAAAATGATACCCGTGGAAACTGACAAAAGAATTAGAATATCTTTTACAAGTGAAGTTTCAAAAGTTCTACCATGGAAATTCAAACCACAACAGAGAGAGGTTTATGTATTGCCTGGGGAAACCGCACTAGCATTCTATAAAGCTGAAAATCTAGGTGATAAAGATATCATTGGTATGGCAACCTATAGTATTACCCCAGGAGGAGCAGCTCCATATTTTAATAAAATTCAATGTTTCTGTTTCGAGGAACAAAAATTAGGAAAAGGTGAAGAAGTAGATATGCCAGTTTTCTTTTTTATTGATCCAGATTTTGCTACTGATCCACAAATGAGAAATATCGATGATATTGTTCTTCATTACTCTTTTTTTAAAGCACATTACGCGGATGGTGGAGCTGTAAGTGACTCTGATGCTCCGATGACTGAAGATCAAAAGGCTAATGCATCACTTCTACTACCTCAGAATAATCTAGTTATTGATTCAGCAAATGATGTACAATAAAATCATTCTTAAAACTTATGGATATTTCTAACGAAATTAGATGACATATACGTATGGCAGTCGTGTAAATACATTATATATATAAAAAAAGTTCATTCTTAATATTATAGGAATGTTCAGTATTTAATCTAAAAGATATTAAAGTTTTATTTATATACCTACCATTTTTGTAAACTATTATTACATCACAAATAATCTTTAATTGTAATCGAAGGACTTTTAGGCTCGGCAGGATCCTTTGGTTTTAATATATCTATATTATTCGATGGGTCTTCTAATTCCAAATCTATTTGCTTATGAGTATTCGATTTTGGCAATGGTTCTTGATATGGATGGAGGATAGGATCATCATCTGAAAATTTTAGCAAAGTTGGTGATTCCAAACTTGATTTATCAGGAGATAGTGATGGACTGCCTACCTGAAGAGAAGCTGCACTAATTCCAGTATGAGAAGGATCTGTATCAATCGATAGGATTGGCTTCGAAAACTCCTCATCTTTATTATTTCTAAAAGTGTTTGGATTACTATCAACAGATAATTTTACAATATCATCTGAAATGCTGGTATCTGATGTAATATTTGATGATGATTTTGATCTAGGTTTTAAAAGATTCTCTGTTAGGTATAACTTTGCATTTGCATCTATCAACGATTTCTCATTCTTTAAGAAATCAAATATCTCAGAGGCAATTAATTCATCATCTAATATAATAACAATTCTATTTAAGAATTGTAATGATGTGAAATATTGTAAATGTGATTTAGCATTTGGAAACTTTTGCTCAAAAATTTTGTTTTCCAAATTTTTTGTCCAATTTGAATTAAAATAAGATTTTGGTAACTCAGTTATAAGAATCTGAGTTTTCAAAGACATTTCGTTGCTCTTGATAATTAAACTACCTAAATTTCTACTTGGTAAGGTGTTTCTAAATTTTAAGTTCACTTTCCCTTTTAATTGTATTGAATTATCTTGAACAAAAGAAAAATATTTTATTATCTGCCCTGATTTCCATTATACTAATATCTAATATACTATTCTAAAAATATGAATATATATTTAAGAAAACAATCTAATGATTAAAGTTCCAATTTGCCATTAGGACCTTATTGGTAAATAAGTGACCCTTTAATATTTTTCAATATTTCCCAGAAAGGCGAATTTCAATCGCTGGAACAATTCTAAATAGAATTCGAAGTTTCAACCAAGTGATGAAATGAAGTAACTGAAACTGTTAATGAAGTTATAAATGTACATTTGTCTAATTTACTATTAAATTCAATGTATACTGATCTTTATATAAGGAACTTTTCTATGTAAGTGAAATGTCATTAATTGATGCAAATTCATATAAGATAAAGGACAAAAAACATCATTGCTAAAATACATCAGAAGAAAAAATACGTTGTATGTGGTAATTTCAAAAATACTGATTAACTATGACTAAGACTTCTTCTTCTTAGTTGCAGTTTTTTTAACTGCTGCTGCTGATGCCTTCCTCTTTGTAGGTGCCTTCTTTTGTTTGATTAATTTATCTTTTTTCAAGTCATCATCTGTTCCTTCATTATTATCATCAGCAGCAGGTACGGAATCATCTGCATCAACAACATCTTCAAAATCCGGCTTCACCGCTGTACTAGAGATACCTGCACTCACCCCTGCCCTATAGATAGCAACAGGATGGGTTGTACTATTGTACTTTCTGGTAAAACCACTTTTGACAGCTGTCGGAATTTTTTTAAGCAGAGCCTCGGTAGATTCTGGGCCAACCATAAATTCCATTATATAATCCCAATCTTCCTTTGTAAGATAATAATCGTCCATTAAACTTATAACAGAGGGTATACCATCCGATCCTTCTTTTAATATAGGATCAAGTAATCTATGTTTAAATGTTGACATGTACTCCAATCTTAAACCTATTTTATTTGTAGAAGTACTCAAACGAGTATGATATTGTAACTCTTGTAATAATCTGTAATATTTATTGGCTTTTGAATTTTGACCTAACCAAGTCGTGAAATTAACTCTGCCAGCAAATTGACCAGCGACCTTTGACGATGGTAAAACAGATGAAACAACAGCATGTAGTGGTAATAAACCCCACAGTTGCTCACTAGAACGTATTTTTCTTTCGATTAAATCACCAAGAGAAATAGAGTCTGCTGCTTCTGCAACTGCTTCTAGATGTGTTTCATTGGGTCTCAGTACTGATGGTCTCGTATTCAAATAATTTTCTTGAATCATAAGTGGTGTGAAATCAAAATCATCAAAATATAATGCAATTTTATCGTTTAATGTGAAAGTATTGGCCCCTACATCTGAATATATTCTTCCACTCAACATTTGGTGAGTAATGTCAAATGGTTTCAAAGCAATATTTTTTTCCCAAGCTTTTGATATTTCAGCTATATTAGTATGATCAATACTCTTTGATGTCTTAGATATTGTTGACAATAAATTAATAATTTGTCTAATGTCTCCCCTTGTCGCCTGAACCAACTTATCGATGATATTTGGATCAAGTTTAAATTTTTCCCTTACAGCAATGGTCATTAGTCTTGCCTTTAAGCTATTAGCATCTGGTCTTCTAAATTGAATATCTAAACAGACTCTATCAAAAGGTCTCATCTTAGGCTGATTACGCTCGTTACAAATCAAAATAAGAGGTGTGGATGTTTTTCTACAAAATTGAGCCAATTGTCCAACACCACCTCTATCACCACCACTCATACCGTCTACTTCATCCATGATAATAACAAATTTTTTACCATTTGTATCATCTGGAGAATCTTTATTCTTAAAGTAACCTACAACTGACATGTTATCCAAAGCATTTTTAACACCAGCATTTAATAGTGATTTTGAACGAACATCAGATGCATTTTGTTCTAAAATATCATAACCTAATTCCTTAGCAATAAGATGGGCAGCAGTAGTTTTACCAATACCTGGAGGACCATAAATTATAACAGATCTATATATACCAGAACCATCTCTACCTGGATTTTTAAAATTAGATGCTTTTGAATTTTCCCAATTCACTAACCAGTTCCTCAATTTATTGACACTGGCTTTATTACCACATATTTGATTGATATTAGTTGGCGCATACTTCACAGTCCATAATTTGTCCTGTTCTCTTACTAAGTCTTCATTCTTGATAATGCCTCCAGTGATTTTAGCTTTCTTAATTCTCAAATCATTTTCCTCTGCCTGTTTTGCCATTGCAGTAGCTTCTTTTAAAACATGCTCTTCCTCCTCTTTTCTTTTCTTTCTTGCCTTTTCAGCAGCGTCTCCATCTCCACCATCAGCAGGCATTCCTGCTACTAATTGTTTAAAACCGTCTTCGTCAATAGCTTTAATACCTAATTGCTTTATCTTCTCTACCTTTTTTGGGCCAGCCTCATCACCCAAGACTACAACAGAAGTTTTACTTGATATAGACTTCGTAATTCTTGCACCATATCTTTTAGCTATATTTTCTGCTACTCCACGTTCTAAAGTTGGTAGAATACCTGTAAAAACAATAGTTAAGCCTAACAAACAGTTTTCTTGACCCTCTGGGAAATCATCTTGTGGATCCAAGCTTGCATCATTAGTGTTGTTGTTTGCGGCTGCAGCACGGAAATCAAATTTAGCATTTTCCTTTACGTTTACAGCCGACAGATCAATTGATGGGATGGTAGCTAAAACATCCATTGCGGTCACTGGTCCGGACGAGGAGTTTGCAATCTTAGGTTTCTTGGTTGGGGTGCTTTCCCTTTTTATGGAAGGTTTAGTTTCTTTTTTAATGGATGAAGGGGTATCAATTATGATGCTTTCAGCTTTCACTTTAGGTTTTGTTTCTTCCATATCAAAATCGCTATCTTCTAGATCAATTACATCTATATCTTTTTTTTTCGTGTCATTTTTTTTGATTACTGGGCTTTTATTCCTAGCACTTGAAGGCTTACCTTTGTCCTTATTGAAAAAGTCAGTTATACTAACCATTTCCTTGTAATTCTCTGGATTCTTATGTTAATATATATAAAAATCGATCAATGCCAAAACTATTCTATTTAATATTGCTATGTTGGTCTAGGGTATGCTCGATGTATGTGACAATTGCCAAGTGCCCATTCACAGAAAAAGATGACAGGAAAAGTATACTATCTGAAATAACTTTACGAATTGTATCTAAAAATCTATTTAATAAAGATTTAACTTCATTTTTTTTTATTATAAGTATACAATTCAATTGAGTGAACATTTAAACTCATTCCCATCACGAAACCTGAGGTTTCTTTCTGTAAATTTCAAATTGATGCGGTAATTGAATTTTTCTAATTTTCAATTTAAGCAGAATTTCGAAAAATTGAAAAATTATATAGATAAGATTAAGAATTTAATCATGAATTCAAGAGATGTTAGGTTTGTTTTATTGGAATTACTGTAGTACATGATATTAGATCATATCATTAAATTGTTGGCCAAGTTATCTTGTCTTGAATTAGAGCAATTGTTTAGTGTAATTCCAGTAATTGATTATCTACCAATTCAATAATCTGACAGGAATCAACACGTGTAAACTCGTTCGAATACGTTATATAAAGTCATGGCAAAAAATAAGAAGAAAGGTGCTAATAAGAACAACAACAACAACAACAACAATAACAATAACAACAGTAATAATGATGAGGCTACAAATGAGCCAGTGTTAGAACAAACTACGAATGAGAATACTAATGTGGATATACCTTTACCTGTTGAAGATAAACCAGTTATTGAGGATGATAACATTGATGAAAGTGAAGAACATAAGAATGAAGAACATAAGAATGAAGTACGTCCAAAAGATAATGAACCAAGCAATGAAGAGGTAACCAACGTTGAGAATAATAATGCTGAAGTCGAATCTTTAAAGAAAAAAGTTCAGATCTTAGAAGAACTGTTGGAAAAAACAAAGATTCAAGATGCTAATACTACACAGCCATCAACCGAATCTTTGAGTGACTCAAACGAAGAATTACAAAAAGTTACTGAGGAAAGAGATAAATTTAAATCTCAATATAACACTCTATTAGATAGAGTTTCTTCTATGAAAACTATCTTTAGTAATATGAAAGAATCGGAGAAGGAATTCGAAGTCACTAAAGCACAATTGAAAGAATCTAAAGAAGAAAACGAGAATATAAAACAACAATTAGATGAAATTGAATCTCAAAATATGAAAATGAAGAACAAACTTGAGACGATCGAAGATGAGAAAAAGGAAATGAAAGAAACAATTGCAATTTTAAATAAGGAATTTTCGAATATAGAAAACGAGCTAGAAGATTCTCAAGATAAAATAAAGGAATTGGAAAGTGACCTGAAAGTCTCAAGCCGTTCTCATTTGCATGAAATTTCTGCATTAAAGAAAGATAAAGAACACCTTTTAAAACAAATCGATGAACTCACTCTTTTGTTAGATAATAGTAAGAAAGATATCGATGATATTGAAGCTGAAAGAGATAATGTATCAAATAATTTAGAAATTTTGCAAAGTGAATTAGAAAAACAAAAGAATATAATTAAAAATTTAGAAAAAGAATTTTCTACTTTAGAAACTGAGTATTCAACTTCAAGTCAATCCAAAAATATGGAAATTACTTCATTGAGGGCTCAGTTAGACACTTCTGATGAGAAATTGCAACAATCAAGTAAGACGATTGAAGATATTCAACAAAAAATGAAAGATATGGAAGATGCAGTTAAGGCAAAAAATGAAATTGAAGATAAATTCAAGGAACAAGTAGCACAATTAGGTAAATTGAGGCATGAGAATGTTATTGTTAATGAACAGTTGACTAAAGCTTTAGTGATGATAAAAAAATCCAGTACGTCAAATACCGTCGATAAAGAATTAATATCTAATCTCATAATTTCATTTGTAACTTTACCAAGAGCAGATACTAGAAAATTTGAGGTATTAGAATTAATTTCAAGTTGTTTGTCTTGGGATGATGAGAAGAAAAAACAAGCTGGTCTAATGCATTCCACACAAAAAGATCAAGACCAAACAATGAGAAAATCATCAAGAACACAAGCATTTATTTCAAGATGGACTGAGTATTTAGAGAAGGAAAGTGAAAAGGATATTTAATTTAAATAATCAAGCCAGTATTTAGAGATTGGTCTGTAATCCATAAAATAAAATAATAGAATCTTATATAGAACATACAACTTGTTTGGAAAAGCGTTTCCATGTGTTGATATGAATTTAAATACTTCAATCTACTATGGTTAAAACAAACCTTGATATATTATTTAATTTATTTCATTAATAAGATATTGTTTCAAGTTTATCAACGAATTGTAAATGTCATATGTTGCAACTTTTGGTGTTCTCAACAGTATTATCTACTATTGTACGCTTATAATTTTGAAAAAATATTCAACGCCTTAATTAGTTAAGCTTGAATAAAGATTGAAATGATAAAATAACTAATATTAGTCCATGTTTTAATCTTATTTGTATTGCCATGATAACGATATAAAACCCTGAAATTTTCAATAAATCATTGGAAAGTTCAATAATTGGAAGTTTATTATTTAATTTGTTCGTTTTTGAAAAGTATTACATTTACATAATAAGACAATTATTAGAAAATACTAAGTCTCGTTGTATGGAACCTTGTGAAACTAACATACTATCCATATTAATTATAACTACAATAGCTGGAAACCATGTTTAGGATAATAATTAGAAGAACCCCAATTATTAAGTCTCAAATCAGATTTATCAATTCTGAGGCTTATACCTCTGCATTAACTGGGTTAAAAAAGGAGTTAAAGCAAGCAATGCTTGCTAAGGATGAAAGTAAGAAATCCACAATTAGAAATATTTTGAGTACTGTTAAAAATATGGAATTGGATAACCAAGGTAAAGAGTTTAATGAAATAACTTTATTCACATTGTACACTAAATTGATCAAACAAAGAAAAGACTCAATTGCTGAATTTACAAAGAATAATAGAAGCGATTTGGTCGCTAAGGAAGAACAAGAACTTGCTATAATTGATTCATACTTAAAACAATTACCAGTGTCATCACAGGAGGAAATTGATTCCAAAGTAATTGAATTATTGACTAAGTTTAAATCCGAGAAGGGTGATGACGTTCAATTGAGAGACATTCTCCGTTCTGTGAATTTAAAGGTTCTCCCAATTCAATGGAAAACTTCACAGGGAGTAATTGTCCAAACTATTACAAGACAATACAAGAGTATCTTTAAATAATACTCAAAAGTAAAATGATCTTTGGCGTTTCTTTTTATGTTTCGAATTAGTTGAGACTCCACCTTTCCTACAAACCTACCGTCCCCTGTAAATATTACTCGCAGCTTGTTATATACACTTAGAAATCAAAATACAAAACTGTACCCATTTTGTATAAACCATAATAAATACATTAATAAGTACATTGATATAATTTTGATAAAATAGTTATTAAACTCAAGAAACCTTGGCTACTCCTTTAATTGATGTCAACAAAACCTTTTGACATTTTGTGGCGTCTAGCTCCCAAGCGTTTAAGTTTTGTTGTTCGTCTTTCCTTATGTAAGTGTCAGTAACAAAAAGCAAACCATATTGACTACAAAATATTTTGATATAATCTGTCACAACACATTACAGCATATTATAATATCAATTACAAAATTAATTAGTTTGTGTGACACATAAACTAACTTGTTTTATGAAGTTCGACTTTTGGGAATCTATGTGTATGTTTTTTTTTGATATAAAAGGTGAACATATTTTGTACTGATTACAGAGTCTTCTTTATTCAAATTATAATACCTATTGCCTTTAGTTACAAACTATTATTTTATTTACTTATAATTTGAATTGTATACAAGAACACACCACTTACAATAACGAGAGACAGTAAATCAATATTCTCTTAATCGATAAAAATAATTCAAATTAAGATGATGTTCAAAAAATATTTACAAGCTACAGTATTAGCTGGCTGTTTAAGCAGAGTTTACGCCCAAGATCTCACCGGTAAATTAAATGCCAATGCAAACAGCGACACTATTGAACTTGAAATCAACTCAAATGGTGAAATGGGTAAAATTCCATTAGTCGTTCATCTTGACAAGAGTAGCATTACTCCTGAAAAGTTAGAAATGTTGAGTTCGATTACTAACATTGTATTTGCCGATTTACCAAATCTACCAGAATTTGTTAATGCAAACGAATACTTGTCTAAAAATGACAATAGTCTACAAGAATTACTAAAAGGTGCTGTTCCACAATCAAACAATATAGATTGGAACAGCGTCGAAAACAACAAGAAATACCAAGAATTAGAGAGTGTCTTCCATGAATTCTTAAATGACGCCGTTGAATCAAACAAGATGAAATGGAGAAAGAAAAAAGATGAAGATAAGCATGACAATGATTATGATTACGATACTTCATCTTCTGATTACTATAAATCTACCACAAGTAGTGATTATGAAACCAAAAGTAAACATAAGACATACACGTCACATGAAACCACCGAATCAAAGAAAACAACCTCTGATCATTACACTTCTACCTCAAGTCACTACACTACTACTTCCAGTCATCATACCACTTCCACTTATCCTACAACGTCTACTGAACATCCAACATCTACCAAAACTGAACATTCTTCGGAATCTAAGAAAACAACTGCTAGTTCAAGCGTTTACCCATCTTCACACACTACCACAACCACTCCAAAATCTAAATTGGTCACAACAACATTTACCACTGAAGTTCCAGTAACTTTAACAACAGAAAAAGATACTACTTTTACTAAGGTAATAACCAAAAAAGGTACAACTAAGGAAATTGTTATTACAACAAAGGTTCCAGTTACAACTAGTTGTAAAACAGCTTCTACTGTCACAGGCGTAACTCATGATACCGTCACTAAAACGACAACTAGTTGTCCAGAAAAATCTTCTGCTACAGAAAAGGTCAAGTCGAAGACATCAATAACTAAAACCACCCCAACTGTTATTCCATTTGTTCAAACTTCAATCGCTATGAAAGGTAACACTACAAATATTACCGGCGGTGGAGAAGAATTTAATCATTCGAATTCTCTCTTTAACTTATCGTTGACTTTCCTTGTTGCAAGTGTTATACTCTCTGTCTTTGTAGCAGTTCCATGAACTACATCTACCTTACCAATAACCAAAAAACACAACATTCATTCGTTTAGTTGCATTAATGATCTAATGCAATCTTGCATCAATGAAAGTGAATAATTTGATTATAATAATTTGAACCGTTTTCTATCTACTTTTTTTTTTTTTTATTATTATCTCTAATATATATTATAACATTATTTCTCCACAAGAAATATGTTTTAATATTTAAGAATTATCTAATATAAATAACTAAATCAACAATATAATAAAATTTTATAACTTCAAATTTATCTTTATTAGATATTTTACTCTATTACCACAAGTAACTGATAAATAGATGATCGTCTTATCATTTTCATTAATGCTTCTTTTATTAGTTTCTCTTACTTCAAGACACCAAAATACTTTAGAAATATTAACTCCACAACTTCATTTAAAATATTAATTTAATTTACTCATCATTCACTGGTGATGATGACGTTTCATGATAACGTTTCATGATAACTGACACCTTCAATAAGGTTGGAATTTCCTGTCATCCTTTCCGTCAATTCGATTGTAATCGCGAATTTTTAAAAATCACCAAAACATTTCTAATTAATTTTAATTCAGATATAAATATATCTATATGAAAGATAAAAAGGTGCATATGAAATAATTACGTTATTTTAGTTTCTTAATTGATATTGAAGAGATCAATTGAGATATATACTGTAACTCAAATAAGGACTGTTTTATTAGTCAAAACTAACGTATAATTATGGTAGCAGTATGTGAATTTTCGTTATACTATTAAAGGACCACCCCCATCGGTTTAGTTTTCTAAAGCAATGGTAATGCCGTCTTTTTTTTGTTTGTTTCAATTAGAATAATATTTTACTAACACCAATTGATATACATCCATTTGAATATGGAAATGAACATTGTGATGATTTTAGACCGTCAAAAGAACTGTTCGTATCACTACGAAACAACATATTCTAACAGATTTGCCTCCAGTGGAAAATTTCCCAATGAGAAAATGGAGCATTGAAATACATCTTTTAGACGCTGAAAATAAAGAAATACCTTCAACTATTTTTGATAAAGTCGTCTACCATCTTCATCCAACCTTCCCAAATCCAAACCGTACTTTTACAGAATCTCCATATACCATAGAAGAACAAGGTTGGGGAGGGTTCCCTTTACATATAAGTTTATTCTTAATTGAGAAAGCGGGAGAAAGGAAAATTACACATGATTTAAACTTTTTACAAGATGAATATACTGCCGATCACGTCATTAGTATTCCATTAAGCAAACCCTTGTTAACTCAAGAATTAGTCAAAAGTGGTTTAATTCCAGAAGCTGCTCTTGCAACCGCAGAGGCAGCCGTTAAGAGAAAAACTGAAGCTGAAGTTGCTTCGCAAGTTCAAACAGGAGAACCAAAGGCAAAGAAAATAAAGGTTTCTAATGCCTCCACTTCAAAAGGTTCCATAGATCTTCAACAATTAGCCTTTGGATTAACAAAGTTAAAGGAGGATGATCTTATTGCTATTGTTCAAATGGTAACTGACAATAAAACTCCTGAGATGAACGTTGTGAATAATGTAGAAGACGGTGAATTCACTATTGATCTATTCACTTTACCAGAGAGTTTACTGAAAAGTATATGGGAATATGTTAAGGAAAATACTAAATGAAAATAAGTTGTTGTTATGCTCCTTTAGAACTCATTTATTAATGCAAATTGTAATTTTATGTAATTTGATGTAAATGTATATCTGTGTATCAGCATGTGTATCAATATAAATATTATTTAAAGATGAACCAAAATCAAACAGAAATTAAATGTTGGCTAGACATAAGACAACCTTGGGACTATAAACACTATTGATACTTCTCAAAAGTTTACTTAAAACTTGACAAAGTTTCTTCATATTCTTGTGCTTACTGAGAGACAAATTGTCTTATGAGATAGCCCGATGAATATTTCGAGAGAATAGTATCAGAAAACAGCGAACATGGGCAAAAAAAGAAGTGTAAATACATAAAATTGTTCAATAAGATAAATAGTTACAACTGTTGATTCATTTATTTAACATGAATCAAATTTTATGTAGTCAATAAGAAGTGATTCAACTGTGAATATCTTCACAATGGAAATTGTATGTTTAGGATTTAATGTTTTTTTTTAAAACCTTGTTGAGGTATACTTTCTTTAAAATTGTGATTAAATAGGTTTACTAACTAAGTCATCTAAATAATTCGATCATATTTATATGCGGTCGAGTAAGCAGAATGTATTTTATGTTCAGCCAAGTATTAATATAACTTTAAGAATACACACTATAAATACTAGACTGATAGGTCAATATGTTGAAGGGTTTCCGCTTCGAGAATGGACTGTAACTTTATCTGTGCTCAATGAACAAAGTGAGACTATTTATCCAAATATATTTGATTCAATCACGTTTACTTTACATCCAACTTTTCCCAATCCAAATAGAATAAAGAAATCTTATCCATATACAGTAAGTGAGAAGGGGTGGGGTGAATTTGATATAAGGGTCAAAGGTGTCTTTTCAGAAGAAGTTGGTTCATTTGTTTTAGATCATCCGTTACTTTTTGATAACACAGAATACTTTATCGATTATGAAATACGGGTACCGTATCATACAAAACATTTATATAATGAATTAAAAATCAATTCCCCTATTGAATACAATGTTGACAACTCTGAAAAGCTGGATCCCAAGAAAATTCTCATCCTAAAGAGAGGATTAAATAATTTAAAATTATGTACAGAAGATACAGTGTGTGAACTCGTGGATATTATTTTAAAACATCCAGCTATTAATAAAGCATTGAATAAAGCACCAAGAGCTGATGATTTCTATATGGATGTTGCTCAGTTCCCAGATGATTTACTAATAAGTGTTTACAACTTCCTTGAAGACCACAATATCCTTAAGTTAGACTCAAAAGTTTTCCAAGGCACAAATAGATATAACTACTTATAACATTGCATATATTGAATCATATCATCTTTTATATTTTATGATATTTGATTTATCTAGACATTTCACTAAATTCGAAAAACATGAGTATTGTTAATATTATTACATATACATCTATATATAAAATACATATTATTACATTTTAAACTCTATATAAATAGATATATTTATATACTGAGAATAAATATTTCTAAAAATTGAATATGCAGTTTAAGCTGGAAAACAACAATCTAATAACAATTAATATTGCATGCTAAATAATTTTAACTTAAAGTTAAGAGTCTATTGGTTATGATTTTAAAGATTTGGATCATAAGATGAAATACTGTTGTTGCTAACAGCAGCTTCTTCAGATTCAAATATGTTTCCAGAGTTTAATTCTTCGTGGTTAGAGGAATCAGCCTTTTCACTCAATTCATTTTTTTTATTATCTACTGTAGATATTCTTTTTATTCTAGCTCTATTGAGATTACCTGTAACTTTAGTTAGATACTGTGGCAGAGGATGTCCTTTTCTTAGATATTGAATTTTCCAATTACGTGCTTTGTCTTTTAATTGAACCTGTGTTCTAGATTTTAAATCTTCAGAAAATTTACCACCCAAACCATGATAATCAAGAATCTTAACCCACGATGGCCCAAAAGCTTTAAGACCAGCAATCAATGCATCCTCTTCAGACTTCAGCCATTTAGATTTCGATTTGGCAGATTTTGAAGCGGATAACTTTTTGACTTTATGTGGTGCAGAAGCTGCACTACGTGTTTGTTGTTCTAAATTTTCAATTACACTCATTTCATTAGTAAATACGTTAGCGTTGGATAGTTGAGAAGATGGATTTGTAACACGTTCATTAGAGAAACCTTCGTTCGCCAATAAATTTGTTTCATCATCGATTTCGCCCACCATCTCATCAATATCAGTTGTGGGCATCTCGTTCACTTCCTTTGCTCTGGATTTCTTACTACCGTCGTCTCTATTAACAAATACCGTTTTAAATGGTACAATATCGTTTAATAATGAAGCATTTGTGGCCATCAACACTAGCTCATTAAATTTACTATTATCTGTAGTATAAATTGGATTTTTACAATTGCGAGACCTAGATCCCCAAACAATTACTGACATATATCTTTTACAGTAATCTCTTAAGTTTATAACGAAATGTTTTTCTGAGATTTCATTATCAAGAGATATCAAACTAGAAAAGTTCATTAAATTTGCTTTTCTAGTATTATATCTCTGAACAAAAATTCTTTCGAAAGATGTTGTTAAAGTTGGATCTGCTAACTCTTTAGTTCTTCTTAAAACTAATTCATTGGCAAAAGTTGCAGAAAATAATTGATTTTCCAATAATGTTATCTTTTCATTTTCAGTAATTTCATCAAATTTTCCATTCTCGTTAAACTCCAATCTTTCAGCATTTGAGTTGTTATCATTAATTTTTGGCCTTGATTCTGAAATTACTTCTGGCTCTTCTGAGGAATCGAGAGCCAGATTAAGATTTTTAACCCTTTCTTGAGTAATCTTTTCATGTCTGAGTTCTCTTAAATTTTCAACATAGACTCTTGTTTTTAAATCCAGGTATAGAATCCATTGCTGTCTTAACAATTGTTCATTTACATTAAGTGGTGAATCTGCAAATAAAGTATTTGGAGCAAAAACATCTAAGAAATCTGGTTGTAAACTTTTAATGTCATAGTCTAAACAGCCTAAAATTGTTAAGAAATATATCACCAAATTACATTTTCTAATTGTACTGATCACATAACTCTCAAAAGTCTTCAATAACACCAAAGCTGGAGAATCAGGGTACCATAAATCTTTCACTATATTCTTAGGTTTCAAAATTGTAAATTGTTTAGAACCATTATTAATTCCATAAATTTTCAAGATTTCAATAAACACTTGAACCAAACAATGGAAGCTTTTTATTGGGGGTGGAAGATTTGAGTTTACGTTCTTCGAATTGAACAATAAATATGTATCTGGACCAAATGACTCTGATAAAATTAAGGATAGCAGCTGATTTGAAACGTTTCCTAGGGACTCTAAAGTCAAAATAGCTACCTGGACGTCTGAGGGGTAATCTGTTATCAGATCACCCAATGTTTCGATATTCAATGGAATATTACCAGTTTTCGACATAGCGACACAAAATATGTATATTATTTGACCTCCAGATGACAATTTCGAGATCAAACTTTGTTTTAGTAATAGCAAATATGCGATTGTATTTGAAAATCACAATAATCTGCCCCTTGTTCTGGTTTAATTATTTGATTCTATTTTTCCTTTGAGTACAAATTATAATAAAACACGATAACCATTCAATTTACTCATGTATAGTTTTGTATATACTTCTTACTTTGATGACACTTTTATAAATGATCTTGAATAAGAGATTATCTTCATTCCCTATTGCGGACAATTTTGAAACCTAAAGTTAATTATGATCAAGACCTTATTTCAACTTTAGGTTTCACCGACAAATGATCCATTAAAATTTTTAGGTCTTACAAAATTTCAATTTAAGTTCTTCCCAAGAAAAGCTCTTTTTAACTGATTGGGTTTGTTTTTTTTTTTCTTGCAGCGCGCCGGTGGCCGAGATGACGGACAACCCCCCCCCCCCCCCGCCAAGCCCTCGCATGGGAGTGTTGACAGAGGGGTCGATAGAGGGCTCCCCTGCCTGGAGGTACCCTAACTGGTAAGGCGAAAGCTGGTCGTCCTCTGCCTAGATCGTAGAAGGGAGTCGTCCTACTGGATAGAAATGTTTAGGCAAGGCAGATGATTACGAAAGAGAGATGGGACAACAATGCATATATATATATATATATATATATATGATTGTATCGATTGATACTGAACTTGAAAGTTTTAGTATATTTCTCTTACACCATCCATTATGATATTTGCTAGAGATTAATCTGAAGCAACCGTTTCCTTCCGGGTCGTGTCACTCTTCGAATAATGCTCCTGTTATAAATTACTGGGAAATATATATATAATGGTTCACTCTTTCTTTGGAAGGTTTGGGTACCTCTTGATTTAACTACCATTATGCACTTTCCAGCATACATTCAAAACTTGGAAGGCAGATTGCATTTTGGGCGTCACACTGAATCATAACCCTGATAGAGAATGGTATAAATTACCCGGATTGTCATTTTTACCAAAGGGTATTACTAACAATTATTTAAACTATAAGAGAAGGATTATATGAACAACTGAATCGAGGATAATGTAATTCATTTAACACTAATTGAGATACAGTTACAAAAAATGAACCTACAATAAAGAGAAATAAGGGACCATATTCACGTACATTTTCGTTGTTTTGAATAATAGATATCCTTATCATTATTTTTGAAGAGCGAAGTTTCACGAAGGAAGAACCTGATTTACTTTGTCATAAAAAAAATATTGGCATCAACTATAATAGTATTCTATTCTAGATATACACATCAAGTGCTTTTAAGTTATTATTGTCGAAAAATATTTTAACATATTGAATTTTATATAAGTTTCTTATCACTTTTGCAACATATCTTAGAACAGAGATCGACTTAGACACACAACACTGGAAGAAGAAAAATTTGATAAGCAAACAAAAATCCTACTCATTGCATCGTTATTACTAATTTACAAAGTCAGATAATTATTCTGAACAACAATATCATTATTTAAAAAGCATAATTTCAAAATATATTTGGTGATGGCCGATTTATCTGAAATTAATTTAATTCAAGTTCTTGAACAGGCTAGTGATCCAAAAAATATCGGATCTGAAGTACAGAAATTAGCAGAGGCTAAATTAAAAGAATGGGAAATCCAGGAAGGGTACCACTATTTTTTACAATCAATTTATTTAAATCTTGATAATTCATTACAGATAAGATGGCTATCCATCATTCAATTCAAGAATGGAATTGAGAAATACTGGAGATCAACAAGATCAAATGCAATTAATAAAAATGAGAAAGTAAAGATAAAAGAAAGATTATTTAATCTTATAAATGAAAAGAATAACCAGTTGTCTATTCAAAATGCGCAGGCTGCAGCAAGAATTGCAAGATACGATTTCCCTGTCAATTGGCCAAATTTGTTCGAAAATTTAGAAAAATTATTGGAAATGAATTCTTACAATGACATTAGAATATATAATACGTTGCTGTACATCAATCAAATAATTAAAATATTAGGTGCTGCGAGAATTGGTAGATGTAAGCCTGCGATGCAAAGCAAAATACCGTTGATCTTAAAATATGTTATTAGAGTTTACATAGATAACTTTAATAGTTGGACAGACTCATCAATTACTACAAATGAAAAATTTTCGTTGCATATACAAATTTCATACCTTGCATTAAAATGTATCAGAAGAATGATAATCGAAGGTGTAGATAATCCTGCTAAGGATGAAACAGTAGTTGATTTTTTGAAATTATCTATAAAGCACTTTGATATCTTAATATCTAATTATAGTAATTTCAGCAAATTTGATAACTATGAAAAATTTATCAGATGCTATGGTAAATTATACTATGGCTTAATTACAAATTCACCTGCTACATTCATTCTACTACCAAGCTCAACAGATATTTTGATAGTTTATACCAAGATTGTTTTTGAGTACGCTCCAAATGTTTACAATGAAGTAGCCGATACTACCGGAGATTTCTGGGAACAAACTATCATAAGAGGCCTATTAATATTTAAAAGAGTTCTAAATTTTATCTTTAAAAAAGGTGCTATAACTTTAAAGGCTAGAAGTGACAAAGCAAGTATTGACAAAGCAATTACAAAACTTAACAATGAATTTTTAAACCAACAGTTAATAACTAATCTCGTTGATACTTTAATGATATGGTATTTAAAATTAAGACCATCGGAGTTAGAAAACTGGTTCATGGATCAAGAAGAATGGATAAATGAACAAATGTCTACTAGTTATGAATATCAAATCAGGCCCTGTGCAGAAAACGTATTTCAAGATTTAATTAATACATTTCCTGACTTTTTGGTACCATATTTGTTAAATAAAATAGAAAATGATGCTTCAAATTTATCAAACTCTTTAGAAGATTTTTTACAAAAAGATTCTATTTATGCCGCTTTCCAATTAAGCGCAAATGCAATTTGTAATTTAGTCGACTTTGATACTTTACTAGTAAAGATATTTTTACCAGAAGCTTCTGATACAACAAATAACTCTTCAGATCAACTTAAGGTAATTAGAAGAAGAGTAGCCCTCATCATTAACGAATGGTCAGTAGTCAAATGCTCTGAAGAGTCAAAAAAATATTGCTATGAATTCTTTCGTAGTATCTTAGCAAACGAAACAGATAAAGTCGTTTTATTAACGGTAGTTCAATCTATTAGAACAATGGTTGATGATTGGAATTTCAATAAAGATACGTTTGAACCATTCTTGAAAGACATTGTTACTTTATTTTTAAGAAAAATCCTTCCATCCGTTTCCTTAACAGAAACCAGATTATATGTTCTTAATACTTTAAGTGATATAATTATTCAAACAAAGCCGTTAATTAGTAAGGAGTTATTAATTGAAATTTTACAAATAATTCCTGATTTATGGCAAGTCTCAACAAGTAATCCTTCCGAAGGAATTTTATCTGGTGCATTGATAAGATTACTAAGGAATTTGACCCAATCATTAGGACCTCAATCTTATCTAACTTGGGATATTGCCGTGCCAGTTGTTAGTTTAGTTTGTGACCCTACATCACAACATTATCATTTATTAAGCGAAGATGGTTATGAATTATGGAGTATCTTATTACAGAATTACTCTAAGAAAGAATCTAAGTTTGATGATAGATTTATTAACTTTTTATCATTTTTAGAATTCTCCATTGAAAAGCATTCGGAAATCTTACCAACTTTGTTAGAGATTATAAAAAGCTATTCATTAATACTTACCCCACAGCAGTTTTTTTCATCTGGCTCATTTACAAAAATATTCACTTATTTATCTAATTATTTATTGAAATTAAGGGACGACTCTTTCTACCTTATATTGGAAATTTGGGAAATTTTAATATTATCAAATGAATCGGATTATGAAAATATTCTACTTCAAAATTTTTATGATATGGGGATCTTAACCTCATTGTTCAATAGTATTTTTAAAGCTGAAGCTCTTTCAAACCATCAATGTGGTCAGTTATTACAAATTATTGCTCGAATTGCATATGTTAATCCAACCGCATTAATGAACTTTATCGAAATGTACCACAAGTCATTACCAACTACAGCAGAGAATGCTCAATTGGATGTGGAACAGAAAAAGGTGGTTTATTCAGATATGCCCTTTGATAGATTATTTAGCAAGTTAATTTCAAGTTGGGAATTTTGTTTTAAAGATATTTTTGATCCTAAACTGAAGAAGATACATATACTTGGTATTTCGAGTCTGTTACGTACTGGTCTAGTTGTCGTTTTATCAGAAATTACTGCAATAATGCAAATGTGGGTTGATATATTAGAGGAAATCAATGAAACACAGTTTGGCGATTGTGAGAAATACCATTTGAATGACATTGTGACGGAACAAACCGTAGAATTCTATCAATTGACACCTGAGCAATTACGACACCACGAGTTGTTAAAGAGCAACGATCCCGTTCATAATATTAGTTTGAGGGAGTTCATCAAACAAACTCTTGAGTACTTGGAATCACATTTAGGCCCCCAACGTTATCATGAATTTTTTAACAATATTAATCAAAGTTTAAGAGAAAGTCTACTTGTTTTTTTGTCGATTCAACAACCAGTAACGGGAAATTAATCTTTAGAACAGTCATTCAAGTCTAAAGAAATCTGTTCAGAAGCATTGTTATTTAGCATAAAGTATTATATAATTTTCATTTTAAGTTATTTAAATTCATTACTTTTTACAACGTATATATAATTGTCTAACTAAATCTTGTTAGTATGTGCCATTCTTATTAGGTTTCAATGATTATTGTTGTTTCCTTGCTCTGCTTACTTTCGAGGTACTTCATTTTAGTGACGCGAAATCTTTATAACAAGAAACGATTCAAAAAAACACGAAGATTCAATTAAAGATACTTTTGTGCGATGTCCAATTGATTAAACAGACTAACTGGTTATTAAAGCAAATTCCATATAAAGAATCAATTGTTGATTAGATTAAAATAATTATAATCTGGTAATACACTAAGAAAGTTTGAGATAATCAAAGAAAATAAGGCTGAACATATATACTGGTTAGAACTCACCTCAGGTAAACTCATCACCATGACAGATAACTTTACAAAAGAATTCTTCGACCATAAATACGCAGAAGATAATTCAATACAAGACATCAAAAGAAAATTCTCTGAAGCTAAGAAGATGATCTACGATAAAAAAAACATAAATTATTCACCAGAAAAGAATGTTAGTTTTGCTTTGCCAAAAAGCAGAATAGCTAGTAATGGCTCAATAGCTGAGAATAGCAAATATAGTACAAGCAATGGCTCGAAGAAAAATGAAAATTTAGATAGAAATAGAGCTTATGAAGAACAACTACGAAACGAATTACATGGGTCAATGAGAGAAAATATAGGCTCTTCATCATTTGAAATGCGTAATATGGGGAATAACATAAATTCAGAATCGAGTGAATTACTGATACTGAAACAACAAATGCGTGCACAGAATAACTCTATCCAAGATTTAAGATCTATAATTGATAACCTATTGCGAGACCGTAATGAACAAAAATTTGTGTATATGCAGCTGGAATCCAAAATAAAAGAGATGGGCAAACACATCCAATACCTGGAATGGGAATTATCAACTTCAAAACGAACTTTAGAAAACCAGAACAAATTGTCATCATTGAATACTGAAGATAGTAAATATTCCACATTTCCAAATGGGGATCATAAATATAATCAGTTACTCAATAAACGAACATATTTAGATTCGCCAGAATTCATTGATGATCATTATAATTATGCAAATAATCATAGATCGGTATCGGCGAACGATGGATTGAATAATAATTATTATCCTAGCCCAGCTGACACTACAACAAAAATTATTAGAATGACTGATCCAAATATATAGAAAATTGATAAAGTAAATATCAAAAGAATATCATACATAAACGTCTGTTAAATTGTGTTTTGAAAAAATTATTTAGATACAAACTTCAACTTATATTGATAAACCAAGTCCTTGTTGTTAAAATATACTTTGCTTTGCTTATTACCTCTTGGGTAAGAATCTGATGACCACATGTAATTGTTAGAATAACCAATATATCCCCTTTTCTCATCGTAATCAAATTGGCCTGCATTTTGAAGATTTGAATTACAAGTTAAAACTTTTTCTGTTGAGACTGTGCAATAACCCCTTCTAGATTTCAAATAATAACTACCAAATGGGGATTGTAACAACTCAAAATTAGCTGGTGTACCTTTAGTCATCCAATGCCCGTTCTTAATTAAGTTACCATTGTATCCGCTTAATCTTATTATTCCTCGGTTTGAATTAGAAGGTGGTCTACGATCTTGGTTACCTGGAAAATAACCCTTTGGATAAAATTTAATGCCATCAGTTTTACATCTACTGCGTTTATTGCCAAATGAATTAATTTGGGTAAATTGTTCTTCTAATAAGGAGCCTTGCAATAGATAGAAGTACCAAACTTCATTTAGGACGTTATTATTGTCACAATTTATATATACATTTGCGTTTAATCCACTTCCGGTATTTGCCTTGCTTAATGCATCTTCTATTTCTTTTCTTGAGTAAGTTGTTTCGTTGCTTGGAACTATACCAGAATCTTGTAAAATTTGGAATGAATTTTTGTTTAAATATAAATTATAAGTTATCCTAAAATAATCGTAAACTGCTTTTTTTTTATAATATTCTTGATCTTTTCTGGTAATTATATTTTTGGCATTTGATACAGAACTACGTGTCTCGTAACAATTTGGCTTTATTGTGTTTATGCAAGAACCATGTTTGTTAAATTCATGAATCCAAAGAGATTCGTGGTCACCTGTATTACTTTTCCAAAGAGCGGTCAAGTTACCCAAAAGTTCTTTTCCAGAAATCTCGAGATCCATTGCATTTTTACCATTGAACTCATCACCATTTAATAAGTGATAGACGTCATCTACGAATAAAGATCTGTCGCAAAACTGTTCAAATCCACCATCACAATTATCGGGCCATAAACCGTGTATAGTGAATTGATTCAGAGGACCTAACTCTTCCTCGATCTCAGTAACGTTCAATCCCCGTCTGGAAGGTTTATAATTCCAAAACTGTGTTTGCAAAAAAATGCCCCCAGGGTATTCAAAACAACACGAATCAGTAATCTCTGTATTATTTCTACAGGTTAAGGGCAGATCAATTGGACAGGAATGTTGTACAGCATTTATGTTCTTAAAAGTATATTGGTCCAAAACTTTTGATCCTAAAAAAATTGATTTTAATATTTTATTCGGTTGCATGTAAAAAATTATGTGTATGTGCTCTTTCTCAATATTCTTGTATATCTTTTCTTTGTCTTAATAATCTTAGATATTTTAATTTGGTTCTATCTAGTGGAATGGTATAGTGTTGTAAATATAATGATTCCAAATAGTGATCCTTATATATATGTAGAAATAAACCAAAAAGAGAAGAAGATATAAAATAACCGCCGAAGTCCTTTCAATCCACCCCGCTCCCCTCACCGTCCGCCCCCTTCTTTCATTCATCATCATCAAAGGCTTTCCCCCACCCCCCCGCTGCCCTCTCAATAGAAGTCATGGCTGCAATAAAATTTAAAAACACACCGATCCGACCCGTTTGAGGACGGGTAATACAAATACATTACCCGTCCTCAAACTGATGATAGGTTTCGCGAAATAAAAAAAACCAAGCCCTAACAGGGCTCTCAACCAAACCAAAACTTCCGGGTTCGCCCTATTATTATTACCCTGCCAACCGTTTCCTTTACTCATGTGGCGCTCTCATTCTAAGGGTTTTTCCCTTTTGGGTTTTTTTTCGCATTTTTTTCAAAACAAACAGAGAGAGAGAGAGAGAGGAAGATGACCACCGCTCGCTCATTTTCCACGTATATTATAATTTTGAGTCATCTGACCGCAATTTTTAATAACTGGTGAGCGAAACTTTTCACCATCTATAATACCAAGCACCGCAAACAAGCGGTTGAAACACTTATAGTGTAATTTTTCAAATGTGTATAGCAAGTATATGTTATACCAATTAATTGATTGGTTTTATCATTTCTTCTTCAAGAAATGATAAATCGACGAATTATACAATCTTTACATATATATAAGGATTACTCCCTTTGTTCATATAAAGATTGCATTCGAATTGTTGTTCTTGCAAGATAACATCACATCAACGATAAAAAAAAAGACAGTATAAGGTTAATTTCTGATATTTTAACTTTACATAGTCAATTATTGCTTTCAAACTTATTAAATCGATATGTCGACACTATTTATCAGGACATCTTTGCAGAGGTCACATTTGGGCTTCCAATTGAGGGCCTTGCGCACTGTGCATACAAGACTATCAGACAATCTAGTTAGATTGCATTCGGGTTTAAAATTAGACGAATTGCAAGAGGATAATACACCAGACTACGTTAGATTGATACTTAGATCATCGGTGTATGATGTTATGGATGAGTCGCCAATAACAGCTGGTACAGTTTTATCATCTAAATTAAATACAAATGTTCAATTGAAGAGAGATGATTTATTACCAGTGTTTTCTTTCAAATTAAGAGGTGCCTATAATATGATGGCAAAATTAGATGACACACAAAAGAATCAAGGTGTTATTGCCTGTTCAGCAGGTAACCATGCCCAAGGTGTTGCTTATGCAGCCAAACATTTGAAAATCCCTGCAACAATTGTCATGCCTGTCTCCACTCCATCGATCAAATATCAAAATGTATCAAGATTGGGATCTCAAGTTGTGTTATTTGGTAATGATTTTGATGAAGCAAAAGCAGAATGTGCAAGATTAGCAGAGGAGAGAGGTTTGACTAATATCCCACCATTTGATCATCCATATGTTATAGCTGGTCAAGGTACTGTCGCAATGGAAATACTAAGACAAGTTCACATGTCATCCAAGATTGGTGCAGTGTTTGTGCCAGTAGGTGGTGGTGGTTTGATAGCAGGTATTGGTGCATATTTAAAACGTATTGCTCCTCACATTAAGATCATCGGTGTTGAAACTTATGACGCCTGTGCTTTATACAGCTCATTACAATCAGGTAAGAGAACCGCATTAGAATCGGTTGGTTCCTTTGCAGATGGTACAGCAGTCCGTTTATTAGGTGAAGAAAATTTCAGAGTAGCACAAGAGGTTGTTGACGAAGTTGTATTAGTTAATACCGATGAAATATGTGCAGCAGTAAAAGATATTTTTGAAGATACACGTAGTATTGTCGAGCCATCTGGTGCGTTATCTGTTGCTGGTATGAAGAAATACGTATCCCATTTACACCCAGAGATCGATCACTCAAAGCATACGTATGTACCAATTCTTTCTGGTGCGAACATGAACTTTGATAGATTGAGATTTGTTTCAGAACGTGCCGTTTTAGGTGAAGGTAAAGAGGTCTTTATGTTGATTACTTTACCAGATGTTCCAGGCTCTTTCAAGAAGTTACAAAATGTTATCCACCCTAGATCTGTTACTGAATTTTCTTATAGATACAATGAACACCGTCATGACTCAACTAGTGAAGTTCCAAAAGCCTATATCTATACTTCTTTCAGTGTAGTTGACCGTGAAAAAGAGATCAAGCAAGTTATGCAACAGATTCATGCTTTAGGGTTTGATGCTGTTGATATATCTGATAATGATATGGCTAAATCTCACGGTAGATATCTAGTGGGTGGTGCATCTAAGGTTCCAAACGAAAGAATTATTTCCTTTGAATTTCCAGAAAGACCAGGTGCATTGACGAAGTTTTTAGCTGGTTTGAGTGATTCCTGGAATTTAACTTTGTTCCATTACAGAAACCATGGTGCAGATGTTGGTAAGATTCTGGCTGGTATCTCAGTTCCACCAAGAGAAAACCTTACATTCCAAAAATTTTTGGAAGATTTAGATTATAAGTACCATGATGAAACCGGAAACATGGTTTATCAAAAATTCTTAAAATTCTAATGACTGTTTAATTTTTAACCAAACAAAGGAATAGTGTCATAAGACACAGTCTAATATTACAAGCTTTAATATTTAAGCCATTGTTAATTTACATATTCAAAAATCTGCCTGAACAGACTCAATATACAATATAATATATAAGCACATATACATACATATTACAATCAATTATAAAGAAATGTTGATTGTTGATCAATTCTAATCTTTATGTGTTTTAAAAAAGTATGGCTCTTGAGATACATGTATGCATACCTCTCAGAGCCATGTATATGTATGTTTTGTAATTAGTAAGAAGCGGTGAACATTTTTATTGATTAGTATTATATTAAAAAATTCTAAATATGTATATATCAAATAATAATCCAACATTTAATTATTTGAATTTTAGTTTATTTATTTTTGCGTTTAATTTTGGTCTTTGTAATAGTATAATATTTTATTTCTGGAACAAAAAAAAAGGTAATCTATTCTATTCTTGTTGTCATACCAATTTCAATTATAATCAACGTTCATTCCATGTCATAATCTTACAACTCTATCAATGATAAAGAAAATGCACGAATAATTGGAAAAAATGATAGAATAAAAAAAAAAACAAATATATGTATATATATATTGTTATTGTTTGGATTAAAAGACCTTGCTTGTGAATTTGGTTATGATATGCAAAGCAACGACAGAGAAGATGAAACCAACAGCTAAGAATAAGATAACTAATGGGTCGACTCTTAAGACATTGGCCTCATCTGAATAAATTTTAAATATGGAATTGGCTTGTTGTTTATTGTCAGCTTGTTTTGCTTCGGCTTTGCCCTTGGCAACTTGAGCCTTACTTCTTTTAGCAACAGTTCTTTGACCACCTGGAGGAGTTGACATGATAGTAGTGGGACGAGTATAATTGTCTTCTGTTCAAGATGCACTATTGACGTACGGTCGAATATTCGAAGACAAAATAAAATTAAGAAACAAGGAATAAGACTATATAATACATACACACATACACACACATATATATAGAGAGAGAGAGTAAGACAATGACAATTAAATTGTAAAATCAAGGGTCAACTTCCCATACAATTGAACAATTGAATATCAATGAGGTTTAAGATGCAATGGCCATAAAGTTTCAATACATTGTAAGGTTTCACCATTATGGCCAACTAATGCATTAAAAGATATAATATTCAGAAAATGTTATGCCGAACAAAAAAATTAAATCTGCAGTTACAATGTGCCAAAGGCCAGCAAGGAATAACAAAGTGTAGGCGGGGTAAGAGTGGCTCACTCTTGCTTGTCTCTTGGGGAGATTCTTGAAATGAAACCCTAACCATGGTGCAAACCCTGGGCTAGGGTTTTCACTTTTCAGAGAGATGGAGTGTAACCCTATCTCCCTTATGATCTGAAAAAGATACACTTTTGTGCGCTATGTTGTCAAGAGATTACCGGATCGGGCAGAGCATCGCTGAAACTTTTTTCGCAGAGAGAGAGAAGACAACGGACGCGGCAAAAGTTACACAACACAGACGAGTGCACATACGCGCTTGTCTGTGTGTTGTGTAACTTTTGTATTTTCATGATCCAATTAAGTTTGGTGGTTACCATAATCGGCAATACCATAACAAAAAACAGTTTGATTTAATAAGTGTCAAATATTTCAATAAGGAAATATCAACACACATAGGATACCATAAAGAGTAGTTTGAGAGCTTTTCATGTTCAGATCATCCCATCCCCATTGTAACAACGTTGTTGCAATGGGGATGATGTTTCTACAGAACCGTTCCATCTTGTCTTATAACCAATTCGATTGTTTATCTCTGTATCTTGATCTGATTGAGATAAATTAAATTTCATCACTATATACCTATATATATATATATATAAGAGAGGTACACTTTAATTCAAATTAAAACTCTTTAAGAACTATTTTTTTTTTCATTTTGTGTATATAGTTTGCATCAGTGTTAAGAGTATTGAAAACAACGGTCCCAGACTACTGAGTCAATCGTGATTTGTTTTTTCCTATTAGTTGTCATCGGAAACACATCTATTTCATTCGTTTAATAATATTTAGCTATCAATTGACTTTTTATATAACATTTTAGTGGACAATTCATACTAATAGGATACTCATATTAAATATACCATTTTAAGAATCCATTTTCCAGTTACAGTTACAATTACAATATAATAGTATCCGTACCGAGGCATTCAGATTAGCAGTGTATTGATTTAAGCTCAATTTTATTTTTTTTTTTTGCTTTTTGCTTTTTGCTTTTTGATAACAAAATGTACTCACCAAATTTTAAACCAGACTCACCTATCATGTCTCCGATGACATTCCATTTGGATGATCCGAATAATAAGAACAATTTGCAAAACTTATTGTTATCTCCAACAAAATTATCCCTAGACAATGGCAACGGTTCTTCTGTCTATAGAACGTCACTATCAAAACTAAATGAATTGACAAGAACTGGTCGTTCAACTCAAAGAAGAGGATCAGATATTCTAAGATCTAGCTCGCCAATACAATTTCCAATCAATAATTCTGCTCCAAAGATGTTAAAGCCAGAATACCTGAACTCACAAACTTCAGCTATTCCTCTCCTTTCGGCAATAATGAAACAATCAACTAAAACTAATGAAAAAACTAATAACGAGTACCACTACACAATTAATAATAAAAATGAACCCAAAAAGGAATCTGGAGAAACCAGAAAATTAAATACATCGATTTTTGCACAATTACAAGAGACATTTATTAATTTCAATACCCAGAAGGAACAAAGTCAAACAGAACCTATTCAAGGTTCAACCACTCTTATCGTTGAACATCAACAAGAGAAAAAAAATGAAATTAAAGTAGCTAAAAAACCTATCGAACAAAAGCAGGTGACGAATAAAGCTAGAGTTAATAATTCATTAAGAAAAGTATCAAATACTGAGAGTATGTTAAGTGGCTCAACCATGAACGAAACAGATGGTATGAACGAAATAGAGCCACTTAAGATGAATACCCCAATAGTAGAAAAAGTATCTACCTTACAATCAAGTAAAGGCCCTCAAAAGAAGCTGGTTACTGAACCCATCATTAAACATGAATCTGACTTTCATGAGATACCCAAAGACATAAATGTTGACATGTTACCTACTGACAGAAATGGATTTGTTCAATTAAATAATCAGAAAAATAATAGATATAGTTTTATTTCATCGGCATCGACAGATTTTGAGCTAGATTGGTATAACCAACTTCAACAACAGACCAACTTACAGTTATCTCAACCTTCTCAGCGTTTCCCTTCGCAATCTGAGAGTGACGATTCTGCACGCAATGAATTCAGAATAAAAAAACTTGAAGTTGAAATAAATGAATTAAAACTGCAAAATGAAAAGTTAATTCAAACCTTTGTTTCCGAGAATGAGAAAATGAGACAATTTAATAATCCACAACAGTCAATTACGTCAGTAAACCATAGGATTAAAAATCCAGAAAAGGATACGAGGCATATGAGAAATAAAGTTAAAAGACTTGAAAAAAAATTGGCAAACTATAAGAAAGCTATGAATAAATTAGTTGATATGAGTTCTCAATCAACATATATGAAGTCTATGGCTACTGATCAAGATGAAGTGAGCTCTGTGAAAACTAGAATATCTCGTATATCTGACAAAGATTTAAAACAAATCGAGGAAGCTAAATCATCATCTGATCAATCAACATCTGAGTTAGATGCTGAAGAAGATGATTTCTCGGATAGTTTTGGAAGTTTGGCAGATATCAAAGAATTGGTTGATATGTCGTTCACATCAAATAGGGATATCTTAAATGGTGAAGAACAAGAAGAGATCGAAACCTTTAGATTAGAGCCATCATCAAAAAGAAGTTCAATGATTGGAAGCAAGAGAAAAGTTGGTTTTCAATTGAATTTGCAAATTGAGAAAAAATAAATAACAATTTTAAATCAAATAGAACAATAACTGAAATGTCAACTTTTATATTATAAAAATATACCAATACCCCACATTTTGTAAACATAATACGTATATATGAATAAATGATTGTAGTTAACATGATAAACCATTGAATGTCAGTAATTCAATTTTATTTATATGTTATTTGGATATATTAATTATCAGCATCTTATTTAATGATTTAGAGGATTACAATTTAAATATATTGAATCATGACTTATTGCCATAGCATTTGTCAACCATTCAATTTAGCCGAATGTTTCAAGAAGCTTTGATATTTTTTTTTTCGAGAAATAAAGAAAATAAGGTTTAATATGCTCAAACAGTCAATAAATCATCCATAAGAACTTAATTTGATATATTTATAATATAGGAAATGAGTTCATACAAACATTTACATATATATGTGATTAATACAAAGTTTTAATCTTATAATTTTATTATATCAATAGTTTTTTTTATTGATTAGCAGAAAGACACTAAGGAGTTGCGTATACAATCATCTGATGGCATCTCATTCTACTTCTAATATTCGTCTTAAACCATGGCAAACTCACACAATAAAAGAAGATAGAGGTTTTGATCGTGATAGCGAATTATATGTGCCCTCAATGAATAATGATAATAGGAAAGTTACTTTTCAAGAACCGATTCAAGACACAAATGATAATGATCAGCAGCATTTAGTTATCCCTGTCAGTGGAGCCACAGAAGCTCCAATAGTACCCCAGCATTTATCTGAGAATTCATATACATCGACTGAACAGGCTTATAATAAGATAGATGAGACAAGTGGTAATTATAATAGTTTCAATCAAAATCCGTATACTTCTGGATATTCAAACCCTGGATTTAATAACGGGTTTACCAATGGTTTTGGGAATGGTTATAATCTAGGATTCAATAGTAATATGTATGGGTATGGTAATCAATATTCTGTTAATATGAATAATGGGTATGTTAATAATCCGACACAGTCTACCTTTCAACTTATTGAAGGTGTGATAGGCGCAGTTGGTGGTTTTGCTCAAATGTTAGAGTCTACTTACATTGCCACACATAATTCGTTTTATACGTTAATGTCCATTGCAGAACAATTTAATTATTTAAAAGAAGTATTCGGGTCTGCATTGGGTATATTTTCTCTTATAAAATTCATGAAAAAAATTTTGAAGATAGTAACTATAAGCAAAAATACTTTGCCAACATCACAAGACAGACTAAAATCATCAATGATAAATGAGTTTGTGAAATTTCAACAAGGTATTAATACTAAAAGAAGGCAAAAAATTTCATGGAAACCATTACTTTTGTTTCTCTTTTCGATCGTTGGTCTGCCTTACATTTTAAATAAATTTATTAGTAATCTGCAAACAATCGAATCAAATCAAATGTCAAATCAAAATATAGATCTTTCAAAATTAGAATTTGCTAGAGCTCTATTTGATTTTGAACCAGAAAACAAGAATATAGAATTGCAATTACGGAAAGGTGATTTAATGGCAATATTGTCAAAAACCAATAGAGATGGTGAATTATCTGAATGGTGGAAAGTAAGAACTAAAAACGGAGATACAGGTTATGTTCCGTATAATTATATTGAGATAATACCTCGAAACAAGACAAAAATTAATATAACTGCCGAAAATTAGCAAATGTCAATTATTGATTTAATAATGCTCATTCATTCTAATTTTGCAATTATTTTAGCCGGTTGTAAAATTACATATACCATATATGGTAATTAAATATATAGCATATCTTAGATAATACTTAATTATAAAATAAAAGTTATTCAAGAATTTGATAATAATAATTAAATTGTATCAGTTTTTAAAGATATTCAAAAAATATACATATATTCATTCATTAGTATCGTTTGGGTCGATTTTAAATATCTTATCGGGATTTAATATTCTGTTTGGATCAATTGCAAGTTTTATTTTTCTCATTAGGTCAACTGTGTCATTATCTAACTCTTCTAATAAATAGCCTCTCTTCCCTAAACCAACACCGTGCTCCCCAGTACAAGTCCCATCATGATCTAATGCTCTCTTTACCATCTTATCAACAATATCTTTACATTTCTTAAACTCATCCTCATTGTTATATATTATGGCAGAATGAAAGTTACCATCTCCAGCATGACCTACAATAATATTTAAAAGCTTACTCTCTTTTAGATCTGCTTTTGTATCTTCAATAACTTGGGCAAAGTTTGATATCGGTACAGCAACATCAGTTGTCCACATTTTTGCATTCTCGTTAATTGCTTTACCTGTATCCAAGACTGTCCAAACAGCTACTTTTCTTGCTTCCCACATTTCCAATTTTTCCTCATCATTGTTGGAGAATTCAAAATTAATACTGTTATTTTGCCTAGCAACTTTTTTCATCATTCGAATTAATTCCTTAACAATCAATTCGTTTTGACCACCAATTTTAAAAAACATAGTTGGGGTTTCATCCCAATGTTGTTTGTATGTTGATTTCGATAAATTTATCAATTTCATGATATTTTCATCTAAAAGTTCCATTGCATTCAACTGTATACCATTTTGAGTCAAGTTCGAAGAACAATTTGCTGCATCTTCAATTGTTGGGAACGTAACGACAGCAACTGTTTCGAATTTTGGTTTTACATGACATTTTACAGTAGCCTCTGTCACGACTCCTAGAGTGCCCTCACTACCTACAAACAATCCATTTAAATTGTACCCTGCACTTGACTTTCTTGGTCTTTTCTTTGTTTTAACAATAGTACCATCTGGTAGCACCATAGTTAAGTTAACTATATTTTCCTTCATGGTACCATAACGATATGCATTAGTTCCTGAGCAGGAGTTAGCGATACAACCTCCAATTTCAGCTCCAGGGCCTGGGTCGACACCCAGAAGGTAACCTTTTTCCTGCAAGAAATCATTCAAATCTTCCCATGATAAACCTGGTTGCACAACAACATCCAAATCAGTTGGTGAGAATTTTATTATATTGTCCATATACTTTGAAAAATCCAGCATGACAGTACTTGGTGGTCTAGTTGTGACGTAGTGTCCCTCCAAAGATGTACCTCCCGAGTATGGTATCACTGGTAAATTCCTTGAGTTACAATATTTCAATACGTTAGAGACATCATCGGTATTCCTTGGAAAAATTACAATAGAAGGTTTGTCAACAGTAATATCCTGTGGATGGTGTGTATTAAAATAGCTATCTGCATGGCTTTTTAGTTCAGAAATCATCAAGGTATAATTATCTTGATTGTTCCCCATTATATTTTTTAAATCTTCTATAAACAACTTCAATTGATCAGGATCACTAGCATAGTGCGGGGGAGATAAATCCTTTAAAGGCAAAGTCGATTTTTTTGGATCAATTTGATTTCTATTTATCTTGGAATCGTTAATGAAATCATTTAATTGGTAGCCAAGAGTACCCATTGCCAAACATGTTATAACCCAACCGAACCTTTTGACAGGTGTTGAATTTTTCGTAACTGGACTACCAATAGAATAGCATCTTGATCCTTGAAGAATTGTGGTTTTATATGATCTATTTATATTTTGTAAATTATTACAAACTCTCCTTAAGAGTCTTTTATTACCAAATCTACCTAACATTCTAGTTAAAGTCAATTTGTGTTTATTATCTTTATGTATTATGTATGTTCATTTTTTCTTCCAGATGTGTAAATGAATAAAAAATACCAATTGACACTTATCACTCCAAGAACAACAATTGCATTAATCAAGTGTTTATATATGTATGTATGTATGTATGTTCAAATATGTATTTATTTGTTTGTTAGTTGGCTGACGCAAGCTTATTGAACCGAAGCTTTAAATGTGTCAGAAGAAGTACTTCTAGTCCCTGTTGATTAACCGTTCAATTGTGGTCCGAAATTGCGGGGGAGGGGATGGTATCGGGGGAACTTTTGAAGGATTAAGCAACTAACTACAAGGAACCGATCAGAATAAATTCAGTTGATTATAATGAGAGTTTCACAAAATTTGAGGGGGTCAATATATAACTAACGTTATGAAACGTTTATTTTAATACAGACAGTTAGCAGATCGATGGATTATTTACTGTTAAGAGAATTTGCGAGATATTTAATTTTAAGTTTTATCTTGTTTGTTATTTTATTGGTGAGAATGTAAGTGCTTGATGTCTGATGGTGAATTATACTAATTGACCATTTTTTTATATTGTTGTTACATGATTAGATGAGCTATATAGATAGATTTGTGCAGTGGGTCATTTTCTATTCTGATCAACAATTATCAAATATGTATATTTTGTTGAACTTTAAAGAAGATACAGTTTTGGATTGGTTGTCGAGTGACAACGCAAGTTAAAAATTCTTACTTAACTTTTGTGAAATTGACACATAACCAAATTGAATGAGAATCTTATAATTGGTGATCCAGGTTCTTATTATTTCGTATGAAGTCCTTTCTCTTTCAATAATAACTGCCTCACGCTATCAGTCAACTTCTAAACAGTTGACTGAGAAGATGGTTCAGAATATTTTACATTTCACACATAAAACCTGATATATTTCTAAAATTCTCATCACTTAATGCAATATATATATATTTACAAGATGGCATGCATTTTTGTTTCACTTCAAGATAGTAAGATCATTCTCTCCCTTGTCTGTGCAGGTGAAAATGCTGCAACTGAACAGAAAAGTCATGTAAATCGATCATTACAACAAAAGTCATATTCGTAAAATGAAGTATTTGAACTTCTAATTCAAATTATAATTAATATTCAATATACAATTAACGTTACCTTTATGTAAGTTGATATATATATCTCTTGCAAGTTTGTCAATCTCTCTAAAAAAGTGTGTTCTTATTGAAGAACTGGCAATTTTTTTTTTGGCTTTGTACGGCACAAACGTGACTTCACGATGCGTTTTTTAATGTTTGAAATAATAGCGTCATGCAGTTGGGAAGCCATTGAAATTTGTCATAAAACAGCAGTAATTAAAGAGGTTGACTATATATATATTTAATTGAAAAATTATTTACAATTCAGTATCTTCTTATTTAATAGAGTGTCCTTATTCAATAAAACCTAGATATACAGAATAAGTGGCAAAAAACTTTTAATATAAAGATAGAAACTTGAGTTAGGTTTCTTTTTTAAGCTCACCAAAGTAGAAAAACATCGAAGTCTTTCACAGCAGTAATGAGTGAAAAATATGCATTCTCAACAGGTAGAGGTGGAGCCGGTAATATTCATTATTCACAGACAAAAGCTGCTCCGAAAATCATCAAACAGGGTTCCCAGACGCCAAGCATCATTCATCCAGTCTATAGCACAGGTAGAGGTGGTGCAGGTAACATGAGAAGAAATATTGACCCAAAGCTAACAAGAAAAGCACAAGATGTCGAAGAATCTGATGAAGATTTTGACCAAAGTCAAGATGAAGATTTTATTAATATTGATGAGGCAATCATTAGATCACATGACAGCGATCTTATAGATGATTCGGTAACGCCTATACAAGTATTGAAAGGAAATACAGTGAACGCAGCCATATCAAATATAAGATCACATTCAGCAACGGCCCATGTTTCTCCAGGTTCTTCAGGTAAACCAAAATCTAGAAGAAACTCCATTAAAAAAACATCCACAGGTGAAATGCCAAAGACAATAGCGATAGGGAGAGGAGGTGCAGGAAATATGTTATCTTCTTCTACAAGTAATAAATCTTTAGAGGCTTACAAAAGTAATACAAGTTATAATCGGAAAAAATCTAAGAAGAATACTAAAAAGAAAAATAATGAAAAAAAAAAGAAAACTTCCCAATGCATAATTTGTTGAAATTTATATTAAATTAAATTAAATTTTGACTTACAACCATAGTAATGTCCAATACCTTAATATTCGCATATTTTAATTATACCAATTAGAAAAGTTATTTCATGAACACATATAATATTTAATCATCTCATCATTAATAATAATTGGTATACATAATGATAATAAAAATGAAACAATTCATTTTACATGATCTTTATTCACTTATATAACAATTAAATTTAATAATATAAATAATTTAATGATCAATCCAGTAATAAAAATAGGTTCTTGATAAATAAATATAATAATTTAATAAATAAATAAATAAAATCATGGAATAAATAAATAAATAGTTTAACTATATGTAATAAATTTGTAACAAGATGTAGTTTAGAAACAAATTAATTGATTTTAGAGACCAACTCTTCTAATAAATTGTAGTCACGTTTAACAATACCACCATTACCTGGTAAGTAAGTTGAACCCATTAAGTATTGATCAATTGCCGTCGCACATTTTCTACCCTCTTGGATTGCCCAGACAATTAAAGATTGCCCTCTTCTACAATCACCAGCGGCAAATAATTTACCACCGTCAATCGAATATGAGGAATCGTTCAATGTATCAATAGTTCCTCTCTTAGTCTTAATTATGCTGTCGTCATTTATTAGTTCAGGACCAACGAAACCCATTGATAATAGAACTACATCAGCTTCAAAGATCTCTTCACTTCCTGGAATTTCTAACATTTGCCAAACCCCACTTTCTGATTTCTTCCATTCAACACGGACAGTTTTAATCGCTTTAACTTCACCAGCATCGTTACCGATAAATTCTTTAGAAAGAATACAATATTCACGAGGATCCCTGCCATAGTGTTCTTTAACTTCGGCATGACCGTAATCTACCCTCATAATACGAGGCCATTGTGGCCATGGGTTATCTTTGGCACGTTCAACTGGAGGCTGTGGTAACAATTCAAAATTCAAGACAGAAGCTGCACCATGTCTGACAGAAGTACCCAAACAATCATTACCAGTATCACCACCACCTATGACAATAACCTTCTTGCCCTCTAATGATTTACGGACTGCTTCTAAATCGTTATTTAATAAAGCTTCGGTATTTTCCTTTAATAAAGACATAGCAAAGTCAATATTTTTTAATTCACGACCCTTGATTCTTAGGTCTCTTGGAATTGTAGAACCAATTGTGAAGACAACAGCATCAAATTGGGATTTTAGTTCATCTATAGATATATCTTTACCAACTTCTGTATTGGTTACAAACGTGATTCCTTCTTCAGCTAGTAACTTTAATCTTCTTGTCACAATCTTTTTGTCCAATTTCATATTTGGAATACCATACATCAATAAACCACCGCAACGATCAGCTCTTTCATAAACTGTAATAGAATGACCTGCCTTGTTTAATTGGTCAGCACAGGCCATACCAGCTGGACCGGACCCGATAATTGCTATATTACGACCAGTGCGAACTTCTGGTGGGCAAGGTTTAATCCACCCTTCTTTAAACGCATTATCTATAATCAATCTTTCAATGGACTTGATACCGACTGGGTCAGTAATTATACCAAGAGTACATGCTCCTTGACAAGGAGCTGGGCAAACTCTACCAGTAAACTCTGGGAAATTGTTTGTTTCCAAAAGTTTTTCAACAGCTAACTTCCATTGATCTTTGAATACAAGCTCGTTAAACTTAGGAATAATATTTGAGACAGGACAACCGGTATCTGATAAACAGAATGGTGTACCACAGTCCATACATCTAGCAGTTTGGAATTTAGCATCTTTTTTACTAATGGCTGCGGAGATTTCTTTCCAATCTTTAGATCTTAAATAAGTTCTCCTGTAACTTTCTTTACGAACATTATATTTCATAAATCCTCTGATTTTGTCAACCTTTTCTAATTTATGTTTTTCTGATTCAACGTCTGGAACAGCATCTTCAAGATCAAGTACCTTAGGTTCGTGTTTTATAGATACATTTGAAACTACCATCTCTGCCATTTTCTTATCAAGTAATTTATTGACCTCTCCATTAGTTGCATCGGCTGATTCAGAACAAGTTTCGAATTGCTTTAAATACTCCTCGTTTGCTAAAGCTTTTTGTTGCGCTAATTCTTTAGCCTCCATATCTAATACATTTTTATAATCAGTTGGAATAACCTTGACAAAATTATTTAAGTAGTGATTAAAGTTGCCTAAAATTTTGTGTGCTAAAGTTGATTTTGTGAAATTATAATGTTCTTGAATTAAATTCTTAACAAATGCAATTTCTTCAGTAGTACTCAAAGATTCTAGAACAACTGTGTCATGATTAATTTTTCCTGAAAAATCATCGTAATCTGATGTCAGGCAATAAACAATACCACCAGTAGCACCTGAGAAAGCATTCAAAGATTCAAGTTGTGATAAAACGACAGCTCTACCACCAGTCATGTATTCAAATGCATTGTTACCCTTAATTCTTTCCACAATGATAGTAGCACCTGAATTACGGACACCAAAACGTTCACCAGCACTACCTGCAATAAAAGCAGAACCTGATGTAGCACCATAGAAACAAGTGTTACCAACAATAACATTTTCATCACTTCTAAAAGTGGAACTTTTTGGTGGCTTAATAACAATAGTACCACCTGACAAACCTTTACCTACATAATCATTGGCATCACCATCTAAAATAAATGTTATACCAGAAGCTAAGAATGCACCAAATGATTGACCAGCTGAGCCAGTTATATTAACAACAATGGTATCTTTAGGTAACCCTTTCTCACCAAATTTTTTAGAAATTCTATAGGATAGGGTAGAACCTAATGCACGGTCGGTGTTTATAATAGAAGCATCGATAGTAACTGGTAATCCACGGTCTAAAGTAACTTCAGCTTCATCTATCAACTTGTTATCTAAACGAGTGTGTAATTTCATATCTTGTTTTTTAACAAATCTTGTTGGGACACCAGGACGAATAGAATGAGCAGCAGTTAATATGGGGGATAAATCAATATTTATCGCTTTAGGATTGACGTCTGTTCTCTTTCTCAATTTTTCAGAATGCCCGATCATTTCATCAATTGAACGGTAACCTAATTTAGCCATTATCTTTCTCAAATCATTAATTAAGTAATAGAAAAAGTTAATAACATGTTCTGGTTGACCTTTAAACTTAGATCTTAGAAATGGGTCTTGAGTAGCGATACCAACTGCGCATGAATTTAAATGGCATCTTCTCAGCATCACACAACCCATGGCGATTAAAGGAATTGTTGCCAAAGTAAAAGATTCGGCACCTAACAAAACTGCTACAGCAATATCGAAACCAGTTCTTAATTGACCGTCTGTTTGAACAACAACATTACGTCTTAAATCATTTAAAACTAAGGTTTGATGGGTTTCAGCTAAACCTAATTCCCAAGGTAACCCGGCATACTTGACACTAGTCCATCTGGCTGCACCGGTACCACCGTCGTGACCAGAAACTAAAATATGGTCTGCTTTTGCTTTTGCAACACCGGATGCAACAATACCTACACCCACTTCAGACACAAGCTTAACGGAGATTCCTGCTCTTGGATTTGAACATTTTAAATCGTATATTAATTGTTTTAAATCTTCAATAGAATATATATCATGATGTGGTGGTGGTGAGATTAGACCAACATTAGGGGTAGAATGTCTAGTTTTGGCAATGTCTTTAGAAACTTTGTAAGCTGGCAATTCACCACCTTCACCTGGTTTTGCACCTTGAGCAACTTTAATTTGAATTTCATCAGCATCAGATAAATAATATGATGTTACACCAAATCTTGCGGAAGCGACTTGTTTAATTGCAGATCTCATCGTGTCCCCATTTGGACTGACTATCGAACGTTCAGCATCTTCACCACCTTCACCACAATTAGATTTTGCTCCTAAACGATTCATTGCAATTGCTAAGGTTGAATGGGCTTCCATCGAAATTGAACCATATGACATAGCTCCTGTGGCGAAACGTCTTGCAATTTCAGTCCATGGTTCTACTTGTTCGATTGCAATAGAAGTAGAGTTTTCAAAATCTAATTCAAGCAGACCTCTTAGAGTACAATCTCTTATAGCTTCAGTTTCCTTTTTAACATAAAGCTCCCAGGCATCTTCATTCTTGTTTCTGACAGAATCTTGTAATGATGCAATTGCAGTAGGATCATTGACATGTTTATAACCATTATCTCTATAGTGGTATTCGCCACTCTCAGGTAAATTAACAGATCTTGAAACAACTTGTCTAGATGGATAACCTCTTTCATGCATAGAAAATGCATCTTGAGCAATATATTCGAAGGTAACACCACTTATTCTTGATGCAGTACCAGCAAAGCATAAATCGATAACAGAATTGTCTAAACCCAATGCTTCAAAAATTTGAGCACCCTTGTAAGATGCTAAGGTAGAAATACCCATTTTTGACATGACTTTTAAGATACCACCATCAATAGAATGCTTATAATTTTCTAAAATAGTTTCTTCATCTAAATTAATATCATCATTTTGAACATTACGTAATAAACCTTCATTATTTAATCTTACTAGAGATTCCATTGCTAAATATGGATAAATAGCATCACAACCATATCCTAGTAAAACACAGAAGTGGTGAATCTCCTTTGCTTCTGCAGATTCCAAAACAATGGCGACTTGAGAACGTTGCTTATTTCTTACTAAATGATGGTGAACCGCACCAACAGCAATCAAAGACGAAATTGATATACGAGATGGGCCTAATGCTTTGTCTGTCAAAATAATAATTTTTTTACCTTCTTCAATAGCTTGACTAACTTCTAAAGTGATACGGTCAATAGCCTTAGTGTAGCCTAATATTCCATCAGATTTTTCAAATGTAATGTCAATATTAGAAATTGACCAAGTTACATGTACTTTTTCTATTTCTTTCAATGCTTCAAATTCTTTCCATTTCAATATTGGAGATTTTAAGAACAATCTATTACATTGTGAAGAAGTCATTTCTAGAAGATTACCTTGTGGTCCTACATAACATTCTAAAGACATAACATTTGCTTCACGAATAGGATCAATAGGTGGGTTTGTAACTTGTGCAAATAGCTGCCTAAAATAATCGTAAACAAGAATAGGGTCCTCATTTAAACATGCTAATGGAGCATCATTACCCATCGAGCCTAGAGCTTCTTTACCTGTAAGGGCCATTGGTGTTAATAGCATAGAAACTTGTTCAAAGGTATAACCATTTGCCAATAAACGGGGATCACTTTGAACTTTCAAAGATTTAATGTCTTCACTATTATGTAAGATATTTTTTGGCAAAGTATCTTCTAATTTGGACACTATATCTTCGATCCTAATAACCCTCGATAACCATGATTTGAAATCTTTTCTTTTGGCGAATTGCATCTTCAATGATTTGGTATCGATAATTTCACCTGCATCAGTATCTACAAGAAATAGATCACCAGGTTTTAATTTACCTTTCTGTATAACTATTGAAGGGTCAATTGGGATTACACCTACTTCAGAGGCACAAATGACCCTATCATCGTTTGTCAAGTAGTAACGGCATGGTCTAAGACCGTTTCTGTCAAGCATAGCACCTATATAACGACCATCAGTAAATGTTAATAATGCAGGGCCATCCCAAGGTTCCATTAGACATGCAGCCCATTCAAACCAAGCTTTTAAGTTTGAGTCCATATCTTTGTGGTATGCTTCTGGTACCAGTAGCATAATTGCTTCTGGCAGTGACAGGACACCATTGATGGTCAATAATTCTAACACATTATCTAAAGAGGCGGAGTCTGAACCGCCTTCTTCTATAATAGGGTATAAATCATCTAATGCATCCTTAAAAGTTTCTGAGCTCATGACACCTTCTCTTGCGTGCATCCAATTCTTATTACCTCTCAATGTATTGATCTCACCATTGTGAGCCAATAAACGTAGCGGCTGGGCTCTATCCCAGGAGGGGAATGTGTTTGTCGAGAATCTTGAGTGAACTAATGCTAAGTGTGATTTGAAATGAGCATTGGTTAAATCTGGGTAGTAGTCGTAAACTTGTGCAGGAGTTAATTGGCCTTTATAGACGATTGTTTTGTTGTTCAACGAACAGACGTAGAATCCGTTTGATATGCCAATTGCGGATGTAGCTTGCTTTCTGAGTAAAAACAATTGTCTTTGAAATTCAGATTCATCAAAATCTTCATTTATACCGTATGATTCAGAAACTACGATTGGTTGTAAGATAGTTGGTTCACGGGATAAAGCTACTTGACCTAAAATTGTCGAATCACAAGGGACTTGTCTCCAACCCCAAACTTTCAAATTCAATTTGTATGCTAGTTGTTCAAACACTAACTTTGAATTATGTAAATACTCATGCGATACATCTTTCTTAAAAAAAACGTTACCAACAGCGTAGTGACCTTGTTGTGGTACGTCGATATTTAAATCTAACTTGAATTCTCTGACCATGAATTCGTGAGGAATACCTATTAAAATACCGGCACCATCACCATTACCATCAGAAGAGACGGCACCACGATGTGTCATGTTACACAGCAAATACTTTGCATCGGAGACGATTTTATGAGATTGAATACCTTTAATATTTGTGACGAAACCTACACCACAAGCGTCTTTCTCGTAATCTGGATCGTATAAACCTACTTTATCTGGGATGACATTTGACCATGATGTATGTTTGTGATTAACTTTATCGATATTTATAGTAGACCCACCTTCGTAGGCTTCCTCTAACGGATTGAATTTATCTGATTTCAAAACCGTCATTCTAAAAGGGTGGCAATGAGATGATATTCCACCGTAATAAATAAATGAATCAATACACGGTTGTGTAAAGTAATAACTTTGTAATTATCGTTTTTAATTTGCTTTGATTTGTATGTTTTTTTTCCCTATCTTCAAAATTGATGGGAAAAAAAGGTAGAGAGCAAAAAAAATAAAACCAACGACAAGACAATTAAAACCAGAATGAACAAAACAAGTTGAAATAAAAACTTTTTTCTATTAGACTCTATGCTAAGATTAAGAGATTAGATGGTGTTGTTGTTTTGGTTTAATTTCTGTTCTTTTTTAGTTAAAAGCAGCTAATTAAAACAACTAAAAAAAATGTAACGATCAGAATAACCTTACCAAATAAAGTAAGTTCTAATGAACTAACAATAGTGTATGGATATTAAAGAATATATAAACATATATATATGCGTTATTGCCAAAATAGTTGTAACTATGGTATAAAATAATGTATAGTATAATTAATATTTATATATATATATTTATTTATTTATATATAAATATAAATATGTCAAAATTTTGTAGTATGTTTTACAATAGTATAAGCACTGTATATATTGATAAATGGGAAATTAGTAGGAAAAAACATTCGTACAATGGATCTAAATTCTTTCTTATCAAGTTTAAGCGGAAAGATAAACGAGACACCACAAGGCGACTGAAACAAACTTGTGCGGTTAATATTATGAAGAATTAAGTGATGATAGAGATGGAGGGGGAGGATGGGGGGAGGATGGTATTCGTTGATGTATTACGGTAGTTAGAAAAGAGCTGAGAGAGTTCGATAATTTAATTAATTTAAAAAAAATATTTTTTAAAATTTGAACTTTCGTCCGGGGGGGGGGGGGCTTTTCGTCCATTTTTGTTTTTGAATTCGATTATCTCCGATTTTATATTACAATCATTATATTGTAATCTTAATTGTATGATTCATTTAATTATTATTATAATTATAATTCTTTTTCTTTTTTATTTACTGTGTATTTTGTTTTTTTCTAGTTTCTCTCTATACGTCGGGCTAAGTAGTGAAGTGATGATATCTGGTATTTTATCAGTTTGAATTACTAACATACTTGAATTTTATTGGTTATTTAACATTAATTGTTATACCCCGCCCTTCACCTCACCACACCTCACCTCACCTCAACCTTAATCTCACTTTTTGGAGTTAAAAGAGAGAAGAAGTGGAGTCATAAGTGGTGTCTCTCGTTGGTAGTGATTAATTGTTGTGCTGTCTATAATTGAAGATTTCGAAACTTCTCTTTTTTGTTACCCTATCCCCCACACATTTTTTGAAACTAACACCAGAGCACAGCGACACAGGTTTTTATATTATATCAATAATTAATTATGTAAAGGCTTTTACTTTATTCTTCATTATTTATCTTATTTAATTTTAATTGTAATTCTAAATTCTACTCTAATGTTGTCTCTTTAATTTTGTTCATAACAAAAGACATTCCTTGTCTGCTCATCTTAATATTTTCATTGAATTTGTTCAATGACCAATTCTCAATCTTATTTTTAATCCCAAGTCTAAACCCACTTGAAAACTTAACTTTACTATTTACAGATGTATAACCATTGATTTTGTCGTATTGATAATCAGTAAACTCTTCGACTTTTATAATACGTGTATGGTCCAAATTCTTTGTATAAGTCTTCAACACATTCATCTTAGGGTCTACAGTAGAGAACTCAATGATCCACGAATCAGTGACGTTGGCCAAGAAAGGTTGCACCCATCTTGGAAGCTTGCCTTTCTTTTTTATAAGTCTCACAGTGTGCAATTGACCATCGGAATCCAATCTTCTCTCTAATGTATCAATGGACATAACATGCGATGCATATGGGTTAGGGTATCTATTGAAAAATGCTAATGAAACAGATGTAAAATCATTGGGAAATATATGCGTGTTTTTATGCCAGAGTACCATTGTCTTAAATTATGTATGTTTGTGTGTGTGTATGTGTGTATCAGTTGTAAAATTATCGTGTTCCTCTTCTCTCTCTCTTTTCTGTTTTTTTTTTTGTGGGACACTGCTGCTTCTTATTTTATTGGTATACGCCGAAATTCAACAACAAATCGAGAGTATATATATGTATATATTTATTTACTCTTGATTAAAATATTAACGATCCACAATGATATTTTATAATTAACAACTTTCTTATTCTTTATATGTAGTTCTTTTTTCTTTTGAATGGTAACTAATTTTCATATGTTACCAATTTGTGCGATCCTTGTGAAGATAGTTCTTCTATTAAAAAAAAAAAAAAAAAAGAGAGAGAGAATCCTTATATCCGTCAATTCCCCGCCCTATTAGATTTTAAAGTTTCGAAAAGGCGACAAAAAAACCCACCACACGCAAGCTGAAAAAATACTTAGTTCCACAGAGTTCCGTGAGTTAAAAGGCTCTCTCTCTGTTAATAAAATGACATATCTATAAATAATTGTCTATATTGGGAAGCTACACTTGATACAGTTTACATTCACGTATTATCGTCGTGTGTAGCCTATACACAATCCCATGATCTTTAAAACCAATACATAATATGTTTTCACTGGAACTATATATAATATAACAGAAATACACCGCCCTAAGATCAATGAATGCTATACCGAATCCTTATTATATAAAGGCTACTTTCAACGATTGCCTGGGATGAAGTTCGCAAAAGGTAAATGGGTTGGTTAAAATGATATACTTTGTTAATTATTTGCTTACTTTTTTTTATTGTATATGTATGTTTCTATATTGCTATTTTGTTATATACATATATATTGTTGAATGCCTGATAAAATTTTGTTTGGTTTGCTACAATAGGCAAGATAAACCCTTAGTGTACATTTTAATGCCTTGGACTGTAGCTTGATGCTAGATGCTGAATAATGTATATTCTTTAAAAAACTAATTTCTTTTTTTTTTATAATGTAGTATTCTCCATTTCAAATGAGACGATACTATTATAATAAGAAAGCAGCTAAAGCAACCACACCAGCACCGGCACCAGCACCAAATCCGTATTCATTCTTGAAAGCACCATTGGTAGAGTTGCTGTATACAGAGTGTGTCTTGGATGAGTTGGTGGCGTTGACTGCCTTTATGATAGCACTAGACAATGTTGTGGTAATAGTTTCTATGTCGGAAGCAGAAGTAGTAGTGTATGTGGTCTTGTATTTGGAGTAGGATGTGCTGTATGAGACATCACCTTCGTTGGATGCACTCACGTCGTCTTCGGCAGTAGATGGTAACCACCAGATCTTGGATGTGTACACAACACCATCAGAGTTGGTTGCTGTAACAGTAGTTAAAGCGTCATCCCAGTTTTTAGTGGAAGAAGTAGTAGCTGAAGTAGATTTAGCAGATTCTTTTTCTTCGGTAGAGGCAGTAGATTTAGAGTCTTTGGAGGCTTCGACAGCTGTGTATGTGGAACCAGAGACAGCAGCAGAGGCAACTTCTGGTAAATACCATAAAGCTTCAGTGGTGGTTCTACCTAGGTAATCGGTAGTAGTAACGGTGGTAGTTGGTTTGACAGCGTAGCCTTCATTATCAGCAGTGGAGGTATGACCTTCGACGTTAGATACAGCAACTAATGAGCTTTGACCTGAGGTCTTTGTGTAGACAGCAGCTTCAACATTTGAAACAGCGACTAAGGAAGATTGTTCGGTTGGGACAGTTGTAGCTTCAACGTTAGAAAATTCAACTAATGAAGATTGTTGGACTGGGGCAGTAGTAGATTCAACGTTAGAGTAAGCGACTAAGTTTTCATAAGCAGATGCAACAGAGATAGTGTTGGTCAAAACGGCAGCAGTTGAGAATTTCATTTTTTATATAGACAGTGTGTATTTGTGTTTTGGTAAGTTTTAAGCTTTAGTATTTTATTTTATTGCTTGTTATGGTTTTTTATTTTTCTTTATAATTATGTAAGGAAATTATAGAAATAAATACTCTTCAAATTAAATAAAATCGGTTACTTTATATATTAATTGTTTTTTTATTGTTTTTGAATTTTAATTTTAATTTTAAAATACAGATGGCTTCATGAAACATTAATGTAAACTTAATATTCTTGTTGGTAATATTTTTAGTTCATAACATTCTTTCTAAAATAAGCCAGCATCCTCATTTTCATATTTCAAGGCAATTATACTCATATGAGAACGCATCCATCTTATTTAATTCATAGTCAGCAATTTGAAGACTGATTACTTGAGTATTACACCGTTGGTTAAAATACTATTTCAGGACTTCAAAACCCAAGAAATTAATTCAAACTTACAAATCTAACGAATTTGTTAACGACAGCTTTGAATTTAAGACACCCAGCCAAGCCATGCCATGTTAAGCCAACTTGACATTTTCTTTCGTGATTTCTTTTCGCCCAGATTCCAAAATTGGCTGAGGTTAATTCAATTTCGGAAATCTGTACTGGCCAAGTACAGTGACCAGCCATCGCGTTAAGATGAATACGCCAAATGAAATAAAAAAAAAAAAAGGCTCGTTCAAACTTTAATTAGCTGTGAAAAAAAATATTGACATGGCTTCATATGATTGCATATATTGTATTACAGGGTCTTTTTGTATATCAATTACAGGTAAATAAATTATTGTTGTCGAGCATTAATCCCACAAGTGACTTTTGGTACTGAAGAACAATATGAATTTTAATTAATGAGGAAAATATTTCAATCAGTTGTACTATTTTTAGAATCCAGATTGATATAAAAGAAGTGCTGTTCAATCGTAGCTCAATTTGGCAAGGTTTAATAATTTCTCATGCTACAAAAGTGAACCCAACTGATACATTTCAAAAAATTTATGTATCTTATCGTTATTTCTATATATTTCTTATCTATTATATTAATCATAACATTACAATACCGACATTACTACGCTTTTCAACATCATATGTTTTATTCTCAGTAATACCACCATGAACAGGAAATGCTCTGTAGTTGAATAAATAGAAGTTCAAGAAACCATCACCTGGTCCAAACTTCAAATCTTCCAAAAATAGTGAATTATCTTGAGAGGTTAATGCATTGAAAACATCCATTTTGGCATTTTTAGCAATTATAGAGACATCATTAACTAGTGCACTTAATCTCTTCTTTAATTTAGCAGTTGCTTCAGGATCAAATCTATTGGTGTACGCAAAATCAGCATCTGAAGCATAATAGAATAAATAACCAATACCCAACTCTTTATAAGCTGCATTATTTAAGATAGTAAATGGCAATGAGTAAAATGAAACAAAATCAACAATTTTACCTTCTTCATTTTCAACAACATATGAGTATATGATATTACTTTCAGTAGATGTCTTATATTTTTCAGATCCTAAGAACCAATGTTGAAATTCTTCTTTTGTAAACATTTGTACCAAATCAAACCTCTCTTGATATCTATTGAATAATGATAATGTCTCATCGATATCCTCCAATTCCAACGGACGAAATCCCTTAATTAATGGTTTCTTTGGTAAAGTGTATTGTGCTACCATTTGTGCGTTAGTTTTGCCTTCTGGTAAAGATGTAAAACCGACTTCACAAAGTTTTGACCAGTTTAGAGGACGATGAGTGTATCTACAAGTAGTGATTGGAGATGGTAAAATAGTGCCGGCAGTGTATAAGGCATGCCAAATATTTTCTTTGTTTACTCTTCTTGTTATTTCCTTAATTAAAACAGGCGCAAGACGTTTTGATCTCAATTGTTTATGAACACATAAGAAGTTAATTTCAACACTTTTCAAATATTTTGATCTGACTCGTAGCTCAACAGGGATAGCAGAAATAAAAGAAACCAATTTACCGGTATTTTTAACACGAACACCAACATTCCATTCTGGTTTCCATCCTGGACATTTTAGAGCCCATTTGAAAAATTCCTTTGTGTAGTTGAATCTAAATTCTGCATCACGATCTTCAACATAATTTTCATTCAATAATATAAATACATCTTCTAATTGAGCTTCATCTTCAATATCAATGGTGCACCATTCAAAATCTGGTAGCATTGGTAGTGGGTCATCAGAAATATCAGCTGGTGTTTTCTGTTCATGAATAGGACCTTCTTTTTCGAATTTCTCTTCAAATGAGGTCACAGGTTGAGTTTTCCAAAATTTATAATCCTTCATGTCCTTCCTTTGCTGATCCGTAAGCTTGGATAAGTCAACATTGTTCAATTGCAGTAGTTTTAAGACATCTTCTATCTTTTTCTTGTCAACAACTTGTTTTTCAGCCATTTTTAATAATTGTATTCCTTATGGATTTTCAGTTTTTTTTTTATTAGAATATTGATTCAAATAATATATCTAGCACATTCAATTTAATTACTATTAAGTTTTTATTTCAACAATGGATTCTAAATTCTCTTTAATACATACAATAACATTTTACATCAATAAGTGCACAATGGAAGTGACTATTCATTCCTTCCCATCATCTACACTCCAAGTTATCATAAGCGACGAAGTGAAGTTTGAAAAATTTTTGAAACTAAGATTTTTCAACGGTTTTTGAGATGAGATGAGATGAGTTCAGATGCGATGAGATATAAGTAGTTAGGTTCTGTAGATAATATGTATATAAGTAACCTTTTATTTTGTATTTGACTGAGTCATTAAAACGAATACATAACTGACTGCAGTGGAAATAACATACAATGATATCTGCTACTTCATGGGTTCCAAGAGGGTTCGCTTCTGAATTTCCAGTTCAATATGAACTTGATGATGAAGAAATGGAAAGAATTAACCAATTAGCCAAATTAAATTTGGATGATGCAAGAGCTGATTTAGATGAAGCTAATCAAGAAGAAGTCTCTGAACTAGTCGAAGAAGAGGTAGAAGAAATTAAGACCGATAATGCTAAACAATTAAAAGATCAAATTGATATTGATGATGACTTAAAAGAATTTGATTTAGAACATTATGACGATGAACCAACTGGTAACGGTGAAGGTATTACCATGTTCCCAGGTTTACAAAATGAAGATATTCAATTTTACGAAGGTGAGGAAGGTGAGGATCCATACATTTCTCTACCTACCCAAGAGGACACTAAGGAAGAAAAAGAAGAACTACAAGTTTACCCAACCGATAATTTGGTATTAGCTACCAGAACTGAAGATGACATCTCATACTTGGATGTTTATGTCTACGATGATGGTGCTGGTTTCCATGATAATGAAATTCCAGCTGAAGCTGGTGATGAGTTTGACCCAGATGTTGCTCGTGGTTTTGTCCGTGACAGTTCTCTTTACGTTCATCACGATTTAATGCTACCAGCTTTCCCACTTTGTGTCGAATGGTTAAATTACAAACCTGGATCTAATTCCGAGGACCCAGCCAATTTTGTTGCCATAGGTACATTTGATCCAAATATTGAAATTTGGAATTTAGATATTACAGAAAAAGCATTCCCTGACATGATTTTAGGTGAGCCAATGGAGAATTCCATGTTAGGTATAACAAGCAAAAAAAAGAAGAAAAACTCGAAAGCTAAGAAACAACATGTTACTACCCACCATACTGATGCAATCTTATCATTATCTCATAATAAACATTTCCGTTCTGTATTAGCATCTACATCAGCTGACCATACTGTTAAGTTATGGGATTTGAATTCCGGTGATGCTGCCCGTTCTATGGTTTCCATTCATAATAACAAAAATGTGTCTTCATCTGAATGGCATTGGAGTAACGGTTCTATTCTATTAACAAGTGGTTACGATTCACGCGTTGCTTTAAGTGACGTTAGAATTTCTGATGAAAGTCAAATGTCTAAATATTGGTCTGTTATGAACGGTGAAGAAATCGAAACTGCCACGTTTGCTGATGAAAACATTATTCTCTGTGGTACTGATGCTGGTAATGTTTACTCATTCGATGTAAGAAATGGTGATGCTTCCAAGCCTGTGTGGACATTAAAAGCTCATGATGCAGGTATCTCAACATTAAACTCCAACCGTTTTATCCCAGGTATGATGTCTACAGGTGCAATGGGTGAAAAAACCGTGAAGCTTTGGAAGTTCCCTCTTAGCGAAAGTACTTCCAAAGGTCCAAGTATGGTTTTATCCCGTGATTTCGATGTCGGTAATGTTTTGTCATCTTCATTTGCTCCTGATATTGAAGTTGCCGGTAGTATGGTAATTGGTGGTGTCAATGGTGGATTAAAATTATGGGATGTTTTCTCAAACAGAACTGTCCGTAAATTATTTACAGATGAATTAAAGACTACACAAAAAAGAGCTAGAGAAGAAGCCAAGAAAAATGGTAGAAGCTCAAGAATATCAAGAAAATACATTAAGAATGATAACCCAGATACTGTTTTAACTATTGAAGACAAAGGTGAGGATGAAGAAGAAAGAGAAGGTGAGGAAGAAGAAGAAGAAGATTGGGAGGACGACATGTAGATATCACATATTTACTACAAAATTTCACTTAAATGAAAAAAATAGAACAGATTTTAACATCATCACAATTTAATTCTTTAAAAAAAATTGTATAATAAGCATAGAATTTTAAATAAAATTAATTTAACACTATTCGATCGTGTATATTTGATAGATGATATTATATACATATATTATATAGATACTTTCAACTCCCCAACCATTTGAAGAACTTATCTTCTTCTGTATTTTCATCAACACCAATGAAAATAGGTGTCTGTTTAGTGTAATTACCTGTTTTAGAGTCCAATACATAACTAATACTCTGTGGAGATTTCCCCTTCGATCTCGTGAGTTTATGTTGCAACTGGCATATTATGTCATTGTATCTGTGATCTGGATAACTATCAAACAGTGTGTCTCTATTTTTTTTACATTTCTCGACTTCATCCATCTTTGCGTCTAAAAAATTAACCAACTCTTCGTAGGAGTCGTCATTCCCATCGTACACTACCCTATATGTCTGTTGGAACTGAGATGCAAATATATCCTGATTCCATTTAAAACCTTGACCAGAGGAGACAGTGATTATATATGATTGTCTATCAAAATCTTCTGTTATATCATCACGGTACACCAGAAGTGTATCTCTATGGTTATTCCCATTAACAGAATGCATTGTTTCACTTAATGTTGTCGTAACTGTATTTTTAATATGGTGATCGATCTTTAAAGGCATATTCATATTAAATTTTTAGAAGAAATATATATATATGTGTGTGTGTGTATAAGTATCAATTACATAAGACATATAAATTCGTTCATCTTGTATACATTTCTACTTACCTCAAAAACATCAAAACAGCAGCTGAAATTTCTAGATAAGATAAGAAGGAACATTAATACTTCTCTTTCCTTTTTATGATAATAAATTGCAAAAATACTACAAAACCTAGTCACCAATAAAAATAATATACAGTACAAGGTACAACAAAATAAAATACTGCCTATTGACACTAATCCCCCATCCCTTACCAAAATAAACTAATTAAATTGATTCGTATCTATTATCTATGGCAAGAATACATATATAGTATAAATTACCATTTTATAAACCATTGTTATTAATTGTACATCTATGATGAGTATGCTCATACCCAAACAACGTGTTATCCATTGTATAAACAAAACAGATATCAAAAAAATCAGTAGCTACAGTGTAGTTCTTAATCTTGATACCTCTTTTGACATTAACAACTCATCAAATTAGTTAGTCCAGTTGCTTTCCAACCTATTTGAAACTAATCGTGTCGTTTTTCCAAAAGAAGATATAAACCACTTTTCATCCCTATATTAACCCTAATTAAAGGGTTCTCTGGGTTAATTTTTTTTTCTCTTTCTTTTCAAATTATCACAAAAGCTCTATGTCACATGATATACACGTGACCATAATATAACACCCGTATACAATGATCATACTACGAATTTATATAAATTTCGAATTTTCGAATTGAAAAATTTTCGAAGCGGTGAATTTTTTATTTTTTTTTTTTTTTTTTTCACATCTCATCGCAAAATCTCAAAAAGAGTTGAAAAAAAAAAATGTATTATACATACAAATTTCCAGCTTAAAAAATTTTTCATTAAAGCATTTTTCAATTGCACTACTTAATTGTTTAATCATTAATTTTAGAATTATATATAATTTTGAATTAAATTCTACTTTATTCTCTTAGAACCATAATTGATTTTATATTTTATATGTACTACATCGAAGTTTTTCAGTTAAAATTTTATTTTAATTTAATAAGTTTTTAAATTCAAATGATCCATCTCTCTTACAGTTACTATTATACAACTTATTTAATTAATAAAACGCATCTATATACTATTGAATTATAAGTTCAGTTCAAATATTGACTATTTCAACGTTTAATTTTTATTCATTCGTAATCTCTGTTTAAAAAAATTTTTCATACCCATCACTTATAAATTCGAGTTTGTGAAAGAAAGATTATCTATAACAATAAAGTAGTCCTCTAAAGCAGAACCAACTATTAATTCGCATATTTAAAGATGGCTCCAATCGAATACTTATTATATGAAGAACCAACCGGTTACGCTATCTTCAAGGTCAAATTACAACAAGATGACATCGGTTCAAGATTAGGCGAGGTTCAAGAACAGATCAATGACTTTGGTTCATTCACCAAATTGGTCGAATTGGTATCTTTTGCTCCTTTCAAAGGTGCTGCCGAAGCTTTGGAAAATGCTAATGACATTTCCGAAGGTTTAGTCTCAGAAAACTTGAAAGCTATCTTAGATTTGAATTTACCAAAAGGTTCAGAAAAGAAGTCCATCGTTTTAGGTATCTCTGATAAAAACTTAGGTCCATCCATCAAAGAAGACTTCCCATATGTTGATTGTATGTCTAACGAATTAGCCCAAGACTTATTACGTGGTATTAGATTGCATGGTGAAAAATTATTCAAGGATTTACAACCAGGTGATTTAGACAGAGCCCAATTAGGTTTAGGTCATGCTTACTCAAGAGCTAAAGTTAAGTTCTCCGTCCAAAAGAACGATAACCATATCATCCAAGCTATTGCTCTATTAGATCAATTAGACAAAGATATCAACACTTTCGCTATGAGAGTCAAGGAATGGTACGGTTGGCATTTCCCGGAACTAGCTAAGCTAGTGCCAGACAACTATAAATTTGCCAGATTAGTTTTATTCATCAAAGACAAGGCTTCTTTAAATGAAGATTCTTTACATGATTTAACTGCTATCCTAGACGATGATGCAGGTATTGCTGAAAGAGTTATTGACAATGCTAGAATTTCTATGGGTCAAGATCTATCTGAAACTGACATGGAAAACATTTGTGTTTTCGCTCAAAGAGTCGTTTCTTTAGTTGAATATAGAAGACAATTATATGATTATCTATGTGAAAAGATGCACACTGTTGCTCCAAACTTATCAGAATTAATTGGTGAAGTTATTGGTGCAAGATTAATCTCTCATGCCGGTTCTTTAACCAACTTATCTAAGCAAGCTGCTTCTACCGTCCAAATTTTAGGTGCTGAAAAGGCTTTATTCAGAGCTTTAAAGACTAAAGGTAATACTCCAAAATATGGTTTAATCTACCACAGTGGTTTCATTGCCAAGGCTTCTGCTAAGAACAAGGGTAGAATCTCTAGATATTTAGCTAACAAGTGTTCGATGGCCTCTAGAATTGATAACTACTCCGATGAACCAACCAACGTATTTGGTTCCGTTTTGAAGAAGCAAGTTGAACAAAGATTAGAATTTTATGCTACTGGTTCTCCAACTTTAAAGAATGAATTAGCTATCCAAGAAGCTATGAAATTATACAATAAAGATGCTCCAAAGACCGAATCTGTTGAAGATGTTAAGTCGTCTAAGAAGAGAAAGCTAGAATCTTCTGAAGATGAAGATGAAGAAGATAAGAAGGTCAAGAAGGAGAAGAAGGAAAAGAAGGAGAAGAAAGAAAAGAAAGAAAAGAAAGAAAAGAAGGAGAAGAAGGAGAAGAAGGATAAAAAAGAAAAGAAGGATAAGAAGAAGAAGAATTAGAGCTCTCGAACTTTAATTATTATGCTCCTATAACGTCATTTCAATTATTTTCCACAACGTCATTAATTTCTTTATAAAAAATTATCATCTTAACTAATATTATGTACTATATATATTTAGATATAGTGGATAGAAGCCTCTGAAATCTCAATATTGGGATTCTGCTTCGTTAAAGGTCTCAACTTTCCACGTTTTAACACGCAGTGTTCATTTTATATTAATATAAAAATTATTTTAAAATCAAAGCATCATGAGTAGTGTATTTACCTTGAACATAATCTGCATCTGTTACCACGAAAACTAATTGGTTGTAGAAAAGTAACAACCAATTGTTCTTTATTATTATTACTATATTCAATTAAATGTAATTAAAATTCTAAATATGCAAAGCTATATATATAAACCCGATTGTGCCCCCATCGCCGAACCAGCAACTTTCCACAAACGATTAGATTCAATAACAAACTGTGTATCCTCAATATCTAAAGACTCCCTACAGATATCAATTAATTCTTTAATTACCTCAACTGATAATTTCTCAAAACCAATAGGGCCTTCGCTAGGAACAATGATTGCTTTGAAGTCTTGGACTTCTAAAGTAAGAAGCTGAGAAATAAATCCACCAACAAATCCAGTAACAAATTCAGGAGCAATAAGAGTACTATTATTACCGGTCAATACCTTTATTTTAGCAATTCTATCTGATGTACCTAACGTAAGTATCTTCACCTCTGGTTTACAGGCTGTTAATATTATTTTGGCTATTTTTTCTGCAATTAGGTTGCTAAATATTGGAGAAAATTTGATAAAATTCTCTTCAACACAAAAAATCAATGTCTTATCATAAGCCATAATTGGAATTTTAAATTTTACAATTTTTGATTCGGTATCTTCTGGAGTAGTGATTTCAATTTCATTTGGGAAATTTTCCTTATAATTCCATGAATGATTTTCTTTCATAGATGCCTGTTCATCTATCTTTAATTTTAAAGATGCGTTTATTTCTCCTATTTTTTTCATATTAAGTGTTTTAACTGGAAATAAAGGATTCATAGTCTTAGTGGTTATAACGACAATATCATAGAATTTGTAATCTAATTCACTAACCGAAACTTCTGGTACATTTTGTAATTGTAGTGACTCAAAATTCTTGGAAAGTAATGGTGATATTAGTTGATGTCTCGGTTCAGCAAGATCATTCCATTGTTTAAACTAAATGTAAAGTTAAATTTTGTTAGTATACACGATTTAATCGGATTAGACAGTTGCCACCGGCAAACATTATATTGGTATACAATATATTGAAAAATGTCGTCTTAGATACATACTAACATCCTATATATAAGATCTAAGATTGATGTAGCTTGTTATGTTTTACATAATTAGCAATGCTACATTAAATAAATATATAAATTTTATATCATTTAATATAAAGTTGAGGAACAATAATATATATCAATTATGCTGTACCTTAGAAATCACTTTTCATTATTTCATCTCAATATTTTTTTCAACCTTCGGGCTCTCATAGAATAAGAATATTCAGCTTTGCATCGCAATTAACATTCTCAAAAATTAATCATGAAATAACTGAAACATGATGATTAAGTTCATGGTAAATATTTCTATATTTAATTATATAATAATTTAAAATCTGTTTGATCATCTAAGTTATATAGATGTAAATTATTGTTGGACAAAGTAACTGATTTTGTTAGAACCCGAACAATAAACCCATCCTCTAAACATGTCCGACGTTGCTGCCAAATATCAATCCATTCAAGGCGAATTAGAAGATCTTATAGTTGCTAGACAAAAGTTAGAAACACAATTACAAGAAAATAAAATAGTAAATGATGAATTCAATGATTTAAGTGAAGATACACCTGTTTACAAATTAACTGGTAACGTCATGCTACCTATTGAGCAATTTGAAGCCAAATCTAATGTTGAAAAGAGATTAGAATTCATCGATAACGAAATTAAACGTTGTGAAGAAAATATCAAATCTAAACAAGATGAATTAGAGAAGTTAAGATCTGAGTTGATGAAAAGCCGTGGAGCTAACTAGAGAAGAACTTTTCAAATAGACTTTGAAGGCATAATTACATAAAAAAAACCATCCAAAAATGTACTAAAGATTTATCACTGATTTAATACTATAAGAAATAGTAAACATTGAAAATTTAGAATGCACAGAGAAAGCTTATTTTGGAATCATTAGCATGATATAATTATAACTAGTATAAAATTTAAATAGTTTCTTTAATACAGTCATATTTCAAATAAAGATTTATTTACAAAATTTTTTGTTATGAAATAGTAATATCAATACTTAGGAAAATTGAATATTAGATAAAGTGGGGATTGAATAACCAAATAGCATTCTACAAACATCAAACGGATCAATAAAAGCCCTAGCAACTACGTTTAACCTCTTGACATTCTCGATTTTACCATATTCACGGAATTTAGAAGGACGTACCAAGCATATTCTTCAGTATTATTGTAATAGTCTCCCAACTTCATCACTTTCTCTAATTTTTCTTTTGCGAATTCCATTGTTTCCTTATAATTATGTGATTTATCTTGTGCCATGAATAATTTTGAAGAAATGTACGCTGTTGAGACCCCCAGTCTTTTTGAATACCAAGCAAAATCATGGTGATCTTTTTCATTTGAGAAATAAATCATATCATCTGATAAGTTATGTAATTCTGGAAGAGCAGTGTTTAATAGAAATGGACCTGGTATTACCAATTGAGACATTAGAGTGGATATATGAGGCCCTATATGAGTGTCCATCTCAAGTCTTTTCAATAATAGAGACTCTAGACTTGGTAAAGCATCTTGAGAAACAGTCAAGGGATCTAAACCTGCAGACATCTTGTATCTCTTGAAAACCAAATTAAACTTCAGAAGCTCCATAACAGAAGGTGACGAGTGCAAGAACGAAGGTGAATTAGATGAACCAATTGCTGACAACATAGTAGATTGGTTCTCGATATTCAATTGCTTCATTGCTTCAATAATAGCCCTTTCAGTAAAACTATATTGTGGGACTGTATTTTCAATCGCATAAGATAATATTTCAAATTGTTTGGAATCTTTCGTGTAAGTCAATGGAGTCAATATATTAGGGATTACATATTCGTTAGTGGATGGATGATATAACCTTGTGGTTATTAATGCTTTTTTAACAGCAAGTTTACTTCTATTGAGCATCATCATAGTGAACATATGCTTCCAATTTTAGTTAGTGATATTATTGAATGGAAATAGTTGAAAGTTTAATACACTTCAGTTAATTTCAGGTTTTCTAATTTGACAGAATTGAGTTCAATCGAGTTGAATACTTCTGAACTTTTGACAAAAAAAAAAATAACTTTGAATCGCACCTCACTTAAAAATTGTTAGTAAAGTAAACTGTTTTTAATTGACCTTCCCTCGGTCTGTGTGTATACTTTAAAAAGAAGAAAAGATCAATAATTTAAATTAAAATACTTGAACAAATAAAACAAGAAACTAATTACAATTCCCTTGGCTCAGATTAGCTACCCATCAACAGAGTAGTAGAAAGTTCCAAGAATTCAAAGGTTGTAGTTTGTTCACATTGTGAAGAAGACTAAACGACTAAGAAGAATACACCCATACACCACTCATTATATTACCATTATGTTACTCTTAAGATAATATTATTACTACATTGAAAACGATGTATTGTATCAGTAATATTGCCAAGGTACCAAAAAAAATTGAGGATAGCATTAAAAACACATTATTTATATTATCAATATTTAATCCAGTACTGTAGTTACCTATATACGATATGATTAATCATCTCTTTTTACTATTACTTGATATACGCATTCTAAAGCTCTTCGTTGAGCCATTAAGAAATTATTAGTTAACACTAGTTATTTGGGATATATTGTGTATTTCCTGTAACGAAACACCACTACGAAAGTTTAGATTCTCTTATATTCAAACACAAGTATATATATTATCGTTTGAACATTACACACAGATGAGAGCATGCCTTCTTTACTCATCAAAACACTGTAAAATTCTCCGATGCATCAGTAAATGTGAATCTTTAAATGATGCAAAGGTGGAAGATATGTGATGTTTGGTATAAGAAAATTCTAAAATATCTAAGTTCAACTTCTTATCAAACTTTGACAGGAAAGCTACTTACATCAACCTTTTTAATTGTAATTATAGAGGTGCAGTGGCCACAATATCTAAGTCTATATCGTGTTAAGATGAACTCTTAATTGATCTTTCGCCATTAATTTGAAGTGCAAAGGTTGGGGTAATCCCATGAACAATACTGATTATTCTAACTGTATATATAAATAATTGAACCTTTAAAACAATAATTCAAGCTGAATATATAATGTGTGGGAGTATTTGAAAGAACTGAACTGACCAAAGATAGATATGCTATTTTATCGATTCTTAAATGCAATAATTTCGAAATTGGTCAGCATATATGTCCTATCGAACAAATATTATCTTATTCTAAAACGTATTCAACGGCACTCCATATCTATCCAACGTTACTAAACCAGCTTTTGTCTCTTTCATGAACGTTAATCTATTCACTACGATGTTCTCAAAGTGGTTATTGTTTGGAGTATAATAAACCATAGGAAAACATGAAGTTCAACATCATCCTTCTACTTAAGAAGTTAAGTTACAAAACCTTCTATTCGCTGTAAAAGGGCTTTTTGTTAAGACAATCACTAACATTAGCATCACAGGGAACTTTATCTTCCCCTGCACTACATTCCCAATATACTATTCTAAATTTGTGACGGTGGGCACTAAGGTGATAAACTCAAACATAGTAAAAAAAAATTTAAAATTGTAACGTCATATTATTCGTAAATTATTTAAATTCTATAGAGTATTAATTATTATACTAAACTATTTATTGCTTAGCGTTGGTAGCAGCAGTTAACTTAGCTTGAGCAACTAAGTTGGATGGAGCATCCATAACTGGTAGCATGATTTCAACTAATCTGATCTTGGAGTTTTCGTTGAAAGCCTTGTCACCAGCTAATTTGTCCCATTCACCGGTGGTAGCAACTCTAATAGCTTCGTAGTCCTTAGCACCGAAAGTAGATAATAAGTCTAAGTGCTTCCAGTTTTGGATTTCGTTGTATTCAGCGGTTGGACCGT